>JAGFPH010005607.1:0-34374 GCA_018207615.1 Philaenus spumarius
TCTTACTATTGCTGCCGAAAAGCAGTTGACCCTTTAAGTGCCAAAGGTACTAAATTGTTTATCAAGTGAATTAATAAGGCAGTCAGAGATTCCTGGCCTCCTTGCAATTGTTTTATATACTTTTAACAATGTGTTACAAAACTGGTTATATAAAGTCAGTTAAAAATATTAATTATATGTTTGTGTTCCCTATTTGGCTAAGTTTGGCAATGTTGTATTTTCAGGATTAAAAGTTTAAACATAATTTGGCTTACTCTTCTGTGTCAAAGAAAATAGAGCATACCCCTTTTCTTAGTACCTTCTAAATAAAACAGTCTGCAAAACAAAGAATCAAAAACATTTTTCTTAAAAAATTTTTATTTAAAACTGAACTGGTAAGATTAAACGTTTTAGCTTAAAACACATTTTTTATCCACATTAGTTCGAATTTTTAAACTGCATTCTCCTCATTTTTCTCTTCTTCTTCGGTAATACTTGTAGTAGGCAATGACTCCCAAAACTCGATGCGGTTCATTGGAACTATCCCTGTCCTTCCTTTGAACAACTGCAAAATCCCATTTTTCCTTTGCAAAGAAATACCTCTGTGGATCTGTTTGATTTTGGGTTGAGAAACTACCCCAAGTTTTGTTACTCGGACTAGAAAATAATCTAAGGACTTCCACTGATCAGCTTTGTAGTCAGTTTTAAAATCAAGTAAAAGACTTCCCTATCTAGCACAAACCCTAACGATGTCATGAATGAAGGGCCTGTCAATAGCATTAGTGAGTTTCTTTGTTGACAAATGGCTCCACCAATCAGCGGAATCATTGAGCTGAATAAGCAAAACATTAACCTTTTTAGATGCCATTTCAGTAGCAGAAGCAAAATCGTTAAAGTCATAAATTTTATCTTTCATGCTACATTTTAGGGATTTTTCTACACAGTGATGGAACTAATCCGCTGACATGAAGGTGTGGCCAGGCTCTAAGTATTTATCTGTAATGTCTTCTGCACAGACAGCTTTAGAGTTTACCAAGTAGATAAGCATTGAGAAATAAGCCCAGTTTTTATTCTGAGAGCTGCAATTGTCCATCCTAAAAACAATGGGTTTTGGTCACGTATTTCAGGAGATGTGCAAAACTTGTGGGTTGCGCTGATTAGGTCCTCTTTCTTACGACCACTCAAAGCCCGTGCCAAAGAACAGCAGCAATTTTCGATTGTGACTTGGTTCCAACAGGAGCAAATGTCAGATTATACACTGATAGCCTCTGAGTGAAGATGACATTTTTGAACATTTCAAGTCTGGGTAGCATGATAACCTTTTGTAAGTCAACACTGGAAACAACGGTGTCATCTTGATTGTTTTCTTTATCAATTTCGTATAGCTCTCTAGCTGTTTTAGCTTTATTAATGTGATCCTCCCAAGTTTTGCAGTCGTTGCAATTCTCAACTTGTAGATCACTAGAATGGTGTCATCTTGATTGTTTTCTTTATCAATTTCGTATAGGTCTCTAGCTGTTTTAGCTTTATTAATGTGATCTTCCCAAGTTTTGCAGTCGTTTCAATTCTCAACTTGTAGATCACTTTTAGAATGACCATGGATATTAAAAAGTTTCACAAATTTCACACTTGTTTTTTCTTCTTGTTCTCTATAAACTTCATATGATCACTTAATGTGGGGATATTTGCGTTGAAAGTCATAAACATTCTTGTAATTGTTAAATCATTTGGCAAGTATAACCTGTTGGGGGCATGCTCCCTTCTGTAATGAGATATGCTCGGGTTGAAAGAATTGATGTGCTCAATCCTCAATGATCTCCGTTCTGTCTACCTTATTTGCCGGTTCTCTTATGTTGGTAACTGCATAAGGTTGACCAACATTACTAACCCAAATTGTGGTATCTAACCTTTTGCTAAGCCGGTTTGTGGTATCTGAGTTTTGCTAAGCCAGTTTGTAGTAACTTTTGTAGTTACGGCGAAAATGCATTGGTAATATTTAGTTACCACGATTTCCCTTAGTAAAATGCAAAAAAACTGTAGATAGCAAAAAAATTATTACGTTTTAAATGGTCGAAACAATTTAAAAAAAATTGTTTATCATATGTTACCGTATTCTGGAAGTCACGCAGATTCCAAAAATGTAAAAAAGTCAATATCGCAAAAAATGTCAGTTACCACATCTGTGCTTAGCAGGGCAGAATTGTGATCATGTCATTGTAAATAAGTACCTGAAGAGGGGCGAATGCCCGAAACCGCGGTCGTAGGAGAAAAACAAAGGATTAGATTGACATACAAAGAAGGTAAAGAAATATTACTTAGTTAATTAACCTGTAAGATTTCAATTTGAGAGCACACAAATGTTAAAAAATAAATCAATAAGTTATATCAGAACACGGATAAATAGTGGGGGAAGGGGGGCTAGAAAGTAAAGGACAGAGATGGTTGTTCACATCAATAGTCTAGTGAAATTATTCTGTGATCATAGACCTAAACAGGATGAACCCGAACTCTCTGTGGATTTGTACCTGGGCTCAAGACAAACATATTTCACAATATAAACTTGCGTCTACGGTGCTTTTTTGTTTGTCTGTCTGTACATGTTTTTTACAAAATAATTCATATCTAGAGAACAGTTTGACCGATTGAGTACAAACTTGACATGAAGTTTAACCTAACAACGATCTATTGTAAGAAAAATAAACGATTATATTCAATCATGTGTTTTAAAATTACGGCTGTTTGAAAATTTCAAACCTAAATTACCCAAAAACCGTACATTTTAACAAAAAATGCCAAGACATCATTTTTGTAACTCTTTTAATTCGATAACGCATGGTGTAACTGTCAAAACAGTCGCATGAAGGATAATAGTTACAGTGGCGCACCGACGGGGGTGGACGAACGGGACCTGTCCCCCCCCAGAAGGTCTTTTTTTAGTAATGTGGATTGTATTTTAAACTAATCATTGTATTTCAACTAATTGTATTTTTTACAAATAATAGAAACAGATGAGGAATTGTGTATCAGGAGAGCTAGACGGTGGGGTACACACCCAGTGCTTTCAAATCGTGTATCGCTTCAGCTATAGGCTACTTATTTAGTCGAGCCGACCCGGTCCGTCGCGGAAATCCGTAACAGTGGATAAATCTAACAGACCCGCACCGTTCCGACATGTGTCGGAAGGATGCGCGCGCATTCCACCTCACCACAACTACTGTCACAACTACCACGAATTGCAAAATTATCATTAATGAACAGTATAAGATATCGAACGTTCTTTCTGGTTTTGACCTCTGGCTATATCTATACCCAACCCGCGTGGAGTGGGGCCGAATCAACATGATCCGGTATGCTGTCAGAACGTAGAAAAAATCGACTCCGTCCGTGTCGACTCGACTCGCTCGTGGATATTTTGAAGTTCACAATAATCACTTTGAAATAAAAAAATAATTCGACCACGCAGCTGGACCGCTGATGTGAGTTGAGCAAATTTCCAAAGTTAAGTTTATATGCCTATGTTTTAGGGTTTCAACAAACAATTTGGGAAATAGGTCTACTCACGAAGGCGTTGAACAACTGTCTGTGTGTACGCAATATATTAGTAGAATTTGTTTGCGCCTAGTGGCCTTGTGAGTTTGCACCACTTGGCTTCGAACCGGTACTTTTATGGTATTTTACGTTTTGATCGATGTTGGGGGAACCAAGCGAGCTATAAGGTCGCGTAAAAAAACAAAATGTGCAGAATAACATCCTAGATTTATATTTTTAGAAAAAAAACTCTAAAAAAGTATAATTCTCGTAGTAAAAATCTCAAAAAATAGTTACTTCCGGTCAAGAAACGTACTTCAGGTTGTTGGATTTTTTTGGCTAACGAACTCGTCCGAGCAACATAGACAACCAACATGTGTACCAAATTTGAACCAAATCGGACTTAAAATGCGGCCGCTAGAATGCGAACACATATATACATATATATATTAATTTTAATGAACCCCCAAAACGTGTTCTGGGGACCATGATCGGTGCTCATTTGCTACCCCCGACCTTAGGTCTAACCATAAGGGCCACTGCAATAGCTAATGTTTCCTATAGAAATTCACTAATAACTACTTCTAGTAGTTATTCTACTGCGGCCTCTCTGGTAGCTGCGCTCCATGTAACTTTGTTCGGCGTTGATAGCGCCCGCGTTATCAACGCTCAACGGCGGGTAACTTAAATTCGCTAGCGTTCGTATAACATGGCCCACAATAGTTCCATTCACCCAATCAACTTACGTTAAGGGTCGGCTCTAGCTGTCGGCCATGTTGGTTGACACTCCATAAGACCAATGTTAAATTAAAATCCATATTTTTCCTTTATTTTTGATCGGATAATTATGAACGATATGTCATTTTAAAGCTATGGCCAATACGCATGCAAATGGCTTTTCCAATATTAAGAAAAACGTTTTGTTTAATATGTATTAACAATTTAAAAAATTAATTTTTAATAATTTTTTATGTTGTCACTATTAGTTATAGCGAAAAAGTACCAAGCCATTTGCATGAAGAATTTCGTCCCCAAGAGTTTGGTATTTTTTTGAAAACGCTATTTGAACAATTTCGGGTTTTAAATGGATTTAGGATGAGCAATGTCCACGTAACCTACCGCCGCTACGCTGGAGTCGCAGGTTGCTTTCTGTTTTACTAGAGCCGACCCTTAACGCGATGTTGAAAACGCGGCGCTATCAGCGCTCGTATAACGTGGCCGTCAAAGGCAGCGCGCTGGGGTGCTGGCTAGACCGTCACTCATGGTCAGTGCGGGGTGATTTTGAAGAAAGAATGTTTATATTGCACTATTGTCTGACTCAAGCTCATCACCATTCACTTTAAAAAAATATATATAATGTTTCAGACTTTGTGATAGGTTAAAGAACTTTCATCCGTTTAATATTTGTTGAATATATATATTTATTCTGACCTGAGATTAGTCCCCCCCCAAAGCCAAATCCTCGGTGCGCCACTGAATAGTTAAATTATGTAAGAAAATTGCTTTGTTCATTCGGCATCCTATACCAACACAGAAAACAACAATCTAGTGGGTACATATAGTGTTATTACAAACAAATAATGTAATACGTATTTTAAATTGAATATCAAACCTCTTTTAACCCTTCAATACAAAAAAAAAAACTAAGTAATTATCAATTTGTTAGACCCACATATTAAAATTTTCAATCAAACATTTTTTATTTTTAATATTATTATTATTTTTGTTTGCAAGCTATGTTTGCACTGCTCATTCATACACTTAATATGGGGAGTTCTATGTCAAGATAAGTGTTACATTATGCCTTCACTTTCGTCCAAAAAGGCAAAAATCATTACTCTCGCGGCGGGTTGGCGTGCGAAGCACGCAATACATTGTGTATTGAAAGTACTCACAATACGGAGGTTGGCGAGCGAAGAACGCAATGCTCTGTGTATTGAAAATACTCACCAATATAGGGTTGGCGTGCAATGCACTGTGCGTCGGTCGCTTTTCATACTGTTCAGTGACAAGCTCACATATGCGTCCTTAGCAGTGGACGTGTTAAAAGGGTTTAAATTCAAATCCCCAGTCCTAACCCGCCCCCCCCCCCCCCCCGAAAAGTTTTCCTGGCTACGGCCATGGTGTGTGGGTTAATCAATTGGTTTCTTAACGCGAGCATATTCCTGCATTTGTGATTAAGCAAAAAATATATTTTTTATTTAAACTGTTTTTATTCAATAAATAAATTCTGTTTAACATCTTCGTGACCAAAACTTCTGCAAACAGAGCATTTAAACAGGTTAAGGGGAGTTTATCTTTACTGAAAGCATTAGCGGCTAGCTGTCATTATAGAATCCTTTACTTGCTCTACGTGTTATATGCACAACAGAATGCCTTACCATTGGTCCTATAGGTCCCATTAGTCCAGACGGTCCCTGGCCTCCTTTCTCCCCCTGTACTCCTTGCTCTCCCTTAGCTCCGTCCAATCCAGAGAACCCACGATGTCCCTTGACTCCGGGCAACCCGGGCAATCCGGGTAAACCTCTGGGTCCGGTCGGGCCTTGGGATCCGGCCTGTCCAGCTTCACCATCTTCTCCTTGTTCTCCCTGGAAAAAGATTAATTGATATTATTTGTCTTCGGCGAACATATGAACGTCACACTAAATTTGTTACAAAATGCATTTGCAAAACATAAGATTAACATATCATCATGAGGTTTAATTCTTCATCAAATAATCTTAATTCTTTGTAGAGAAAAGATCTATAATTCTTATGTTTATTTTAGCAGGTATTTTAAATAAATGAATGGAAAATACACTGTGTGAATATTGAGCCAGTCTTACCACCCACTACACACAATTAAAAAAAAACTATTTCACATCAGAGTTCCTTGCTCAAAAACACATCCAAATGCATCTGCGTTTCCCATTCAGGACTTCATACATGATCACCTATGCTCCACTAAACCCTAAAAATCATGTTTTCCGCCAGTTTGTTGTTCATATCTCCTGAACGAACATGAAAATTTGAAATCAGATTTTGAGAGGCATTTCACATCTAAGAGTAATTTTACCTAAAATACTGGTTCCGGAAAATATTCTACTCTTAAGACATAAATAACTGAAACGGAATGGTTTCTTTGAAGTGAAAACTTCTCTGGCACTTTTTGGAAAAATACACAAACTCGCTGTATGCTCAAACTGAGATGCTTTGTGTTTTTCGATTTTGTCGATGATTTCTTCTTCTTTATTGGTTTACACACGTACTAACATAAACCAGAAGTTTAATGTAACAAACAGCTGATCGTAAAAGAAGTAGAAATGAATGAAATAAAAAAGGCAGTGGTAAATTCAAAGGCTTACTCAATATCTGTATGGGCTTAGTCATGGCACGCTACCGATGAAATGGACTTTGTGTGTCCTCATTTTAACGCTTTCCACTCGAGTGTTGGGGCAGCCTTGCACCCTGCTAATCCGCACGAACTCCTATGTCGTACGAGCCCCGAACTCGCAATGACAACGTTCTTTGATTGCATTTGAACGGAATTATTTATTTTGATGACCGCTATTGTTGAAGTTTGAGACGTGCTGCTACCTTACAGTAAAGGAACGCTAATGGCAACATCAGTTTTTGAAAAAGTCGTGATTTTGGGGGAGAGAGTCATTGACCGTTTCAAGGTCACAGCCCGCTAAGAATATACTAGACGCGGCATTATTCTAGCTGCAACTTTCACTTTTCCACCCCATCCGCCACACAACCAAACTACGAAAATTTGTTTGGAAATGCGACCGGTTATGGAAGGGTCCGGATGTGACAGGTCCGGATATGACAGGTCGTACTGTAGCTTAATTGTAATATGTACCAAGTACCTAGCTTCTTAGCAAGTATACAAATTAAGTGTAGTTATCCCATCTATGCTCTTGAACTCAATTTATTGAAATACAAAAGTTTTTTCTTTCTTGTAAATCACCCAAGAATAATACAGTAGAGCCTTGGTATTTTTCCCATGAAGTGCAATTCTTCATCTGTACATGAGGCCAGGAAAGAAGGCTGAACCATTTTGTCAGCGTCAGTTAATTCTTTCATGCCTTTAAAACGGATGTCAAGGGAACTGAGCGTTATTAATCTGTTATATGTTACTACAACTGAGGATCAGATTAATTTGTCCAAACCAACTCATTAAACTCAAGAAGATTTAAACAGATGATTTTCAGGAAAAGAAAATTAGGCGATTAAATTTAAAAAAGTTTATTATACATCGAAAAACATTAATCATTTTAAATTTTCTTGTATTTTCTTTGGGGCCCCCTTTAGCGGGCCCCAGCCTAGCTACGGGCCAGCTAACTATTATCTACTTAATAAATAACACAATATAGCCATCTAAATTTGTAACGAGACGATGCATAAATGCAACGCAATGACTGCAAGTTACTCACATCTTTTCCAGGTAGGCCAGGTAAGCCTCTAGGGCCAGGGGTTCCTGGTACTCCGGGGGGCCCGATCTCTCCAGGTTCTCCTCTTACACCCTGGAACCCTTGTGGGCCAGCAGATCCCGACGGACCTATTAACAAAGAAGGTATAATTTTAGTACAAACTCAATTCTCAGACTATAGTCTTGGGACTGTATCAATGATATTCGAGAGAACAGGCGGATAATGGAAATACCGGTTTCTCAAAACCTGCTCCATACTGATCTATTTTTAACCATTCATTGATTTCTCACATCACAAAGATGCAAGATTACAATGTCCTAGTGCTTACCCTCCATATCCATTTCTTATGTACTTTCAGTGTTTTCCATCTCAGACTGCAAATTCTTTATGATGTTATTTCATAAATGTTATGCCAAACTTCAATCACATTAAAAATTGCATCTTTAACTCTAGCCCTGTTTGATCACTCAATTGAGCAGTCATAGCGCTTGGCCTAGGTCTCACACTACTCAATTGACAACTCTGCTTTGTATTGAATATTTCACCCACTAAAAATCATCCAATCGCAATAAAACAAAAACCGTTGGAAAGGAAATGATTTAAACTTTAATTTTTGTATTTACAAATTTATTCTAAAACTTATATTTACATACGTAATCATCGTTTTAAAATTGTAGTTTTTTGAAAAGCTAATGCAGCGCAAATAAAACACAAAGAAATGACTCTACTTTATCACTTCTATAAAGTTCAATACCGCTCGACAGAAATATTTTATAATAATATAAAGATACCATTGGATTCGTCAAGATTTTAACTTTCTAAAACTGCCTTCCAATCAGACGTCACTTTTATAGTTTCGAAAATATAAAGGTTTTTGTAAACCCTTGCAAATGGACAGTTTTCAACCAATGAAACAGCACATTTTGCATTCGAAATACCGTTTACAATTGGTTGTATTTCTATTGATATTTTTACATCGTTTTGTAAGGAAAACTTTGATCTTTCGTTTGGTGTAAAGTAAACTAGATTTTACTGGTTAGATGTTATTCATACAGCAGTGGGAAATACAGACTTTTGTTGAAGTCGAACCTCTGCAAGTCTGATTATCACGCTGCATCTAACGGTCACTTTGTATTCCCTTTGTCCGCGCAAACTTTTGACTGTATATTCTAATTTTGTGGAACAAGTAGTAAAATGTGAATTAGTTTACAAATTGAGAATTTACAATTATACAGATAAATTCTATGATTTATTCTCTACACTTTCTTATAATAATATTTCATATTTGGGCAAAGCATATATTCCTAAATTAATATTCAAACTAGGCCTAGTTTTGTTAGCAGTCTTGTAGTAGGAATATAAAAACTGGTGTTTTCAAATAAGAAATTTAAAATTGATAAATATTTTTATACAGCCCTATTTAGAACTAAATTGCGAAACTTTTTTCCATTTTGAAAAAAATTACAAAAAATGTTTAAATACTTTTTATGTAGGCCTAAAGTTGAACTTTTTCCTTTCATTACTGAACATTTTTTTGTTTCTTGAGCTAATAACTTTGTAAATTTTAATCAATCATTTTTTACTGGCCTATATAAATCCTTTGAACCTTTCTCTACATAAAAGCTGTGGAACACTGTTGGATTGGTTTATAATAACTATTTTTGGCGAATTTTTGAAAATATGCTCGCACATGCACCGAAATGGCTTGGCATTGCAAAAAATTAGCATGAACAGTTGTAGGGTCAATTTTCAGAAATCCTACACTAAGCTTCCATTGTTACAGTACAACGCCTGCACTTACCGGGCATTCCTCGAGGTCCGACAGGTCCCACTTGAGCCTGCAGATAGTGGAAAGCTTCGGGAGTATAACCTCCGCTTGCAGAAGGTCCTTTGTCATTACCAGCATTGGATAAGGCTAGTTGTTGGTAGTAAGCTGTAACCTGGAAACAAAACAATACATTAAGCGAGTGAACAAATGAGTGTAAGTAAGGTATGCACCAAAACAAACAGTACTGAAATTAAAGCAGCTGTGGTTGGGGTTTAGAACAGCTGATTACATTGTTGATTGTAGGCAGGCCATGTTGGTTATTACTTTATTGTTTGAAGTTAGTAATCGCTGTAATAGCGTTTACCACTCCAGAGAAAGTTTTTATTGTAGAGAATTATTTTCATTCATACAGAACAGGTCATTTCGGTAGTTTTAGTTTACTGCTAGCGAACTGCTGTAGAGTTTCAAGATCGATTTCACAAACAACCAAGTAATGCTGTAATGATAAGTATTGGCATACGGATAGTGTTTTTTAGGGTGAATTCAGCAAATAAAACCACTCACTATAGACTTCTTCAGCAAAGTTCTGCAATCTCCGAAAAGAATCATTAATTCTTTGAGAAGAATGTTTAATAACCTTGGTGGATTCCCATATACAATACAAACTGATCAAACTTTATATGGATAAAAAAGACAAAATAGTTTATTCTGCCTCAATGTTGTCAATGTATGAAAACCCTGGGTTCCTACAAAATGAAAGTTCCTACAGACGAAAGTCGTGTTTACCTAAACGGTTTCATCAACAAGTAAACAACAACTTTTCTTAGATTTCAACATCCTGACTATGTTGTAAAAAAGCTATAACGTAAAGAGAGTATAAAACTATCGTGCTTTGTATCAGGGAGAGGTGTACTGGATCCGTATTTCGTTGAGGATGATAGCGAGAATGCTGTTACTGTAAACGAGGTAAGTGATCTAAGGAGTTTTGTCATTGCTAGAAATCTGTCTTTTGGTACCCAGTGATTCCAGCAAGATGGTGCCAGTCATTAAATCAAATCTATACAATTAAAAGGTGAACATACAATACTTAAAAAAAATTATAATTATGTTTTGTTTACAAAGAAGTTACAAATTCATAACTTTTTATAAGATTAGCAACAAGAGATGTTTTATTGATGAATAATCAGCTGATTTGATTAAATAGCAAAAAGGAGACTCTTTGCATCTCGAAACTGAACAGATGTTTCTCAGCTTATTATTATATTTTGACAAAAATAGCCAATAATTAGAGATTTGTTATATAACTTTGGTGTTTTTATGTTTTAAGGTGTAAATGCTTCGTAATTATTTTCAAGGTTCGGCCTGGATTTAACTTTTTAAGTACTAGGTTCTAGAAATCCGAACTAGGCCTACAGCCTGAGTTTTTTTAAATAATTTTCTCATTTAGAAAAATAATAATAATTATTATTATTTTCCCAAAAACAAATTGTTTACCCATTTAAATAACATCAAAATGTTAAAGATGATACCTCTGTTTTTTTTTTTTTTTTTTAACTTCCCGCTAAGAAAATTGAAAATTTTCTAAAATCGGGAAGTTATTGGTTTCACCCCGTTTTTCGAAAATCGTGTATTCATCAGATCTCGACGTTTTGAGGTCCTAGGAATCTTCCCTGACCACTCCCAAGAGGGTGTCACCCTGTCTGTATGTATGTGTGTGTGTATGTAACCGATTGGATCCTACCAAACGGCGTTCTAAAGAGTTCCATCAAACTTAGATTTCCTGAAAATTTCAACTAATTCGGACCGGTAGGTTCTCAGAAATTTCGAAAAAACTAAGAAATAAATTTTTTTCAAATCAGGTTTTTTTGGAATAACTTTTAAACGGCTTTACCAATCAATTCCAAAATCTAATCAGCTTTTAACCTTGAAAAGCGACGTCGATCGCTACCAGTCCGGTCAAAATCGGTTAATTCGTTCGTGAGATATCGTGAACGAAAGAAAAAAAAGTGTTTTTTATCAATTTCTCCGAAATTTTTCATCAGTTGTCAATTCTTTCCCTTTTTTTGGGGATTTTGGATTTTTTTTTTTGGGTCCTAACCTAACCTAACATTTTTGGATTTTTTATTTTTGAAGATTTTGGATTTTTTGGATTTTTGGATTTTTAAAGATTTTTGATTTTTGGGAATTTTTGAAGATTTTGGGAATTTTGGATTTTTGATTTTGGGGAATTTTGGGCCGCCATCTTTTTTTGGCAGCCATCTTGTTTTGTAATAATTAATATTAAATTAAATTTAATTATTTGCTTTGAAAAAAGTTTGGGTGTCTCCGAGAGTCGAACCGGGTATCACCATGACCCGAGTTCACAACATTAGCGGTTAGGCTACGTCGACTCTGTTAAGAAGGAACTATCTTGTGAAGTATATATGTTTAACATCCGTCATCAACCTTGTATCAGATACAAGGTGTTATAATGTCGTTGGGATACAGTATAAATTGCATTATAACAACCCGAACATTACCAATCGGTTTCTACTATTAAAATTGAAAACTTTTTATATATTATTATAAAAATATAAATTATAAGTAATATTTTAATATAACAAAAAATTTCAACTGCTTTGTAATTAAACTTAGCGGGAAGTTACAGGGATGGCCTTTAGGGTCAACCGTTTTCCAAATTTTTTGCAAGGGTTTCATCCAGTAGGTCACTCAATCTAAGTCATAAAACATAGTAAGGATCAAACACGCCTGTCACCTTATCACACCAGAAATGTTGGGAAATGTCAGGCAACACTTTCATTCCAGGCTTTATTTTTGTCAAGAAGTCAATGGTTCTCATTTCGAGCACTTAATCGGAGTGAAAAAGTTGCGAGTGCTAAAGGTTTTACTCATTGTAACATAATTATCAATGAAACTTTAAACAGGAGTTTTTTGGGAAAATAATAACTTTGATTGGCCATTACGGTGGATAGAGTCAACATACAGTCGTCCGGTTTGTGCCAATCTTCTTCTTTTATCAAGACCTTTAAAATGAGGTGTCACTCAATAGGGGTTCTCATTTAAAAATTTTGACTTACCCCCAAAATACCCCATTTTTGGGGGAGGGTTTGAAATATACGATACACCAAAAAACTGAATTTTTGGTCATGTTAACAATCCCCAAAGGAAATCTGTCTATTTTAATTAGTAAAAGAATTAATAGGGGGGTGGACCTTTTAAGACACCTGGTATCTGTTATTCACTTTGTTTTTTCTTGTATGAGGATGTTTCTCATTCATTTATCAAATGTTTTATACACAAAATAATATCCATGAAAAATGTTCTATAAGATTTGAAGGGGATGGACAGGGGTTAGTTTTTATTGCATAAAAATTATAATAAATTGTAATAATAAACATTTGTAAGACCTACTATACACTGCATCAGCGTCTTATTAAAAAATAATCCATTTCAAAAGAATTTTCATCTATTTGTATGGTCGGATTTAGTCCAGAATCGTTATCACTAAAATGATGCAGTATTGAATGAAAATTAGGATCATCATTCCATTTATATTCTATTGGTTTATTACTCGTTTTTTAGGCCTACTTACGCTAGTACTGGGTTCATGCAAAGCAATAACATCGTTAGTATCCAATTTCGAAAAATCGCCATCTTCTGCGATCTAAATCTTCTACGAGTAAAAACTTTCACTTTCCAGTTTCTCTTCATATTCGATTCGGCATTTGTAAAGAAAATTTCGATGTTATTATCATTACAAAACGATAATTAGCCATTACAAGAGTAAACGGAATCAAAACATAAAGTCACAAAAGAAGTTAACTATAGAGAAACACACCGAACTCATCTGCATTTATAGAAGTTGTAAACAATTGCCTGTTACATTTCGTTTAAAAATTCAGCTCCTTTGAAAAAATAACAGATAGCGTTACTAGTATTAATTTAGAAAGGAACGGACATGTACGTTCGTAGTACTTTGAACAGAAAAATACAAAATGTACCTGAACGTGCCGAAGCCTGTTACTGAGGTTTATCGGCAAACATCCCCGTACGTTCGTAGTACTCAAAAGGTAGAATTAGATTTAATTTTAGGATTAATCCTACAACTTTATTGAAGAAGATAATAGCGTGCAAAGCATTCAAGAGTCTTCCCTATGCCATATTAATCCCATACACATAGACAAATTTAGTACCACTACATAGTTACAACACAAAATCAGTTTCAAATCTCACTTACATCAGGCGCAGGTCCTGGCGGTCCCGGGTTACCAGGAATTCCAGGATTTCCCGGAGATCCTGGATAGCCCGAATCTCCAGGCCTTCCTCTTTCACCCGGAGGTCCACTGTCTCCCTGTAATTACATTGCATCTCATTAAAAGTTTATATACACAGTAACTTAAAACTACATACACACTTGTAGCAAAGCATTAAACTACAACCAGGTATATATGTTGGTAAAACAGTGTCCAAATTAATTATCGGTACTGGGGCAATGGAGCATCAAACCAACAAAAGCTGCTATACATTTACTCTATGTTTGCTAGTTTTGACACTTAGACGATTCGATTGAAAGTTGAATAGTTTTAAAAAAATACACTCTTGAAATTTTTTATATAAATTTAATGTGTTTGAGTTATTTTCATTTAAAATGTAAAATTGTCGCCATTTTGAAACAGATTAATGGACAAGTTGTTTTTTCCATGCTAGGTCTTCTACATTAAAGAGTAACTAGGGGCTCTGCCCTTGGACGCTTCGCGACCCAACCTCGCCTCGCCTTTCGGCCTCAGATGGCTGCTTCGCTTCGTTCGCAGTTGGAAAATTCACTAAAGAATCTAGTTAATCTTTGGCTCGTTCGTACATAGTTTGTAAAATTATAAAACCAGGCTTAAATATATAAACAGTAATCACAAGATTAACTATAACCTCAAATACATGCTTTGGAAACGTGAGAGGCTTTCATTACGATTTTAGTCCTAGTTCTACTATCTTCTGTCGACTAAAGTTTTGAAACCAGGCCTAAATATAGTAAAAAATTATTGCAGGAACCTCAATACTATGTTTCAGAAATGAGCCAGGCCTATATTACAAAATTGACTATTAGAATTTATCCATCTTTGCCAGGTTTACCTTTTTTTTTGACAAAATAAATTGTTAAATCAGACCCAATTTTTTCTAATTCCAACGTGCTAGAACAGTATAAATTAGCTTGTTTTCAACAGTAATTAAGAACTATCCAATGAACAGCTGATTTTGGATAATACTCAATCTCCACGTATTTCTATTCCACTCTATTTTCAATGTGCTAAAACAGTATAAACTGGCTTGTTTATTTTGTAACCAACATGGAAACCTATAAGACCCTATGTTAAAATTTTTCCACTTTTAAATTAGATTTTCTCAAAAAATTGCGTTTTTACACGAAATACAACTATATGGGTGTACTAAATACAAAATTTCTTTGAATTCGTTAGAGCCGTTTTCGAGATCCGCGACAGATACAAAGGTAGATACAAGAATTGCTCATTTAAAGTAATAGGGTGTGCAAAATCTCAATGGTTAAGCCTTTCTGGTAGTATAAATTATTTAGTACAGAAAACAAAATGATGGACAGCTGGTAAAAGAAGCGTTCCGGATATAATAGAGTCCTGCTATTCCAAACTAATTGGGACTGAACACTGTTCGGATTAGCGGAAATTCATAATAGGCGGACTTCACAAATAATATCAACGAATTGACTTGTTAAGGTGTAAATTAAGTGCGGGGACATCTGCTAGTATCAGCTTATAAAGCATTGATTGGCTCATGGGAAAGCGAGGAGGAACGCTCAAACTGAACTCATATCACACGTAGACGCGGCAAATCACACCTCGCCTTACGCTACGTCTAACAGCACCCTTCATCAACACCAAGTGATGTTATGGTCATGCGGCAATGTCGGAACATTGCATCCTCAATTCGAATCAGTTCTCTTGGTCAGAAAAAAACACCGACTTTACTTCTTAAGTGTGAGTAAATTAGTTAGTTTTAATGTTTAGCAGTGATTAAAAAAAATGATTCTTCAGAATTGTATAAATGGAGCCAACATGTACTGTAAGTGACCAGCTTTCATTCCAATTTGGTTTCAGGTGTTTTCATCAAGCTTAGACTCTATGTATGTCTCTATTTAATTTCTTTGTATAACAATAAATGCATGTCTTTTCACGAACATCTTTTTAATTTCGCCAGTTCTTAGGTTAAAAAATCGCTATTTTTTCTGAACTCTGTTTCTAATAGGCAGATTTTCGGAATAGCAGGACTCTAATGTTTATAAGAAGTTTTGAGTAAAATTAGTCCAGTAGTTTTTGAGCATATAGAAAAACTAGCCATCTGGCTTTGCACGGATAGACAAATCGAAGTTAAATGTATATTAACCAAAGAAATATATTATACTATGTATTTCTTATGGGGATTTTAGTAACTTTGCCCCCCGAAAGTTCCATAAAATTTCGAATTTTTTGAAACTCTTTCTTAGCGAGCACCTTCGGCCCTAGAGGGAAGCTACATACCAAATTTCATTCCAATCCGTTCGGTGGTCTTTGAGATTTCGTGATGAGTCAGCGAGTGGTATTTGGATTATATATACAGTATATAGATTGACCATATGAACTATTATTTAATTTTAAAGGTAGTTTTCACATTTCATTACTTTGACTCAGGTAAACAAATTTCAAATGTTGTTAGTATCACTTAAGAACAATATTACACAAATTTAGCTTTGTAGCTTTAGGAAGTTAATTCAATTTATATTTGAAATTATTGTACAGGGGTAGCAACCCCATTCAAACACCTTAGACTATAGTAATTGTAATCTCCAAACTTTCCTGGCATTAATACGGATAAACTGTGAAATGTTTATTGAAATTTGCCGAATAGTTTTTCAATCTATATAGAACAAACATGATTTTTACTTTCTCCCCCTATACCATAGTATATGGAGAAAGTATTGTATTCGTCAAAATTTTCGAGTTTGAGTTTTTGGTGGAAATATCCGTTTTGGGTCCCCCTGAACCTAAAAAAGTGGTTTTCGGAGTGATGTCTGTGTGTGTGTCTGTATGTGTGTCTGTGTGTCTGTGTGTCTGTGTGTCTGTGTGGATGTTATCAGACCTAGAGCCTAAACCAGTTGTCCGATTTTGATAAAATTTGGTATGGAGGTACTAATCCACGGTATCTCCAGGCGTTTTTTTCATTTTTGTGAATTTTTTATTTTTAAGGGTAATTTTCCCATAAAAACCCTTAAAATAACGGAAAACTCTACTTTTCTCAAAAACGGCTCTAACGATTTTGATTAAAATTTTATAGTTTATTAGGGACCTAAATTACTATAAACTGTAAAATTTTAATCAAAATCGTTCGAGCCGTTTTTTAGAAAAGTTGGTTTTTCTGTTATTTTATGGATTTTTATGGGAAAACAACTTTAATACAAAATCACCTCTCCTACCCCACCCTACTAGTCACCGTGAATCTGTTTAATAATTTTAAATATGTTTGTGAGAAAGTATGTGCCAGTTCCTGGTACCGTTTATTTTATACAAGGTGATCAATTCAAGATGGCCACCATTGGAATCTCGGAAACTAACAGTTTCTCGAAAAACTTTAAAATTGGGAACCTTCGCTGGATTTGTACGTACATTAAAATTACCGTATTACCGTATTTTTAATCTACGTAATTTTTCCAATATGGCTGCCATTTTTAATTTTCTTAAATACGAACGACATATTTTTATTGCAATTTTTGGTAAACATATTATTTAATACCACTTTTGTTCTTTGGTATTTTTCTCTAAACGCAGCCGTTACGGGCTGTCATGTGTAAAACAAATATGGCCCGCCGTATCAATTATGTATAATGGAAATTAACGTAATGCATTGAAACACTTTAAATCACTACTGAATGATAACAGAACAGAAATGTTACACATGGAGTGTTAAATTAATGCAGTTTTCCAACAATATGAAATAACAGCTGATTGATAAATACATTACTTTACAGATGTTATGCAATACGTTATGTTAATTTCCATTAAAAATAATTGATAGCTCCGTACTGGCTGCGCATAGAGAAAAATACCAAAGAACAAAAGTGTCATAAAATAATATGTTCTACCAAAATATGCAATAAAAATATGGTGTTTCTGTTTAAAAAATTAAAGATGGCGGCCATATTGGAAAAATGGCAAAGGTTAAAAATACGGTAACACCATAATTTTAATGTACGTTTAAATCCACGGAAGGTGATAGTTTCTGAAATCCCAATGGTGGCCATCTTGAGTTGATCACCCTCCCTATTGATGTTTTTTCTGTGGTACATCTGGTTATGGTATATTAATTTGGTTTTAAATAATGAATTAATATTACAGAAGAAAATGTCTAAACTAAACTGATCACAAGTCAACTTACAATAGGGCCTGGAACTGCAAGTGTATCGGACGGGCCGACAGCAGCTGCAGAATACACTGGGTTGGACTGGAAAATGCAAACATTTCTTTAAAGTTTTATATACCTAGAATACAAGATTCATCAAAAAAAAAGTCAACTATTCAAACAAGGTGTATAAATCAGTTGTTTCTACGGTGGAACATTGATAATCTGACCTTGGTTGATACGGAACAGAAGGGTTATTGTTCCTTCAGCGCACGTATACACATTGCAATCAACAACCGATGAACACGTGGAAACGTGCAAGAAATGGTTACGAACGATCACCGAATCACAATCAGAGAAGTCGCTCATGATGTTGGTTTTCAACTGGCTAGTGCCGCGAAATTTTTTCAAACTTTTTGGGTATGAAACGAGTGGCAGCAAAATTTGTTAAAAAATTGTTGAATTTCTAAAAAACAAAAACCAACGGCAAATGGAAGTTGCTAAGGAGACACTAAATGAAGCCAACAAAGATGCAGAACTACTGAAATGTGTCATAACAGGTGATCAAACCTGGGTTTACGGATATGACATCGAAGACTTAATTGTCTCAGTGGTGGCATTCTGGATCGCCAAGAGTGAAAAAAGCTGGACAAGTGGGTTGCATCGTGTTCTTTGATTGTTCAATGCCCTTTGCGTGAAGTGATCCAAAAAAATCCTTACTGGCGAAACAATTCATGGCTTTTGGACCACGATATCCCAAAGGCTGAGTCTTGAAGTGTTTATGGAGATTGGAAGAAGTGTTGGCATAAGTTTATATAATATCTAATTTTAAAGGGTATAACATTGATGTAGGAAATAATTCTTTGAAAAAAAAAAAGAAAATTCCTGTTACTTTTCGAACACACCTTCGTACAAACTAGTAAAGTTCACCCACAGACCAGAACAGAACATTTATTGGTCCTTCAGTACATGTACATACATTGCAATAGACTTTTTCACATACAGGCTTAATTTAGTCATCCAATCTTAAAACTAACACGACAGATGACCTAGGCTTTCTCAATATTGATTTCACAAGTTAAATATTTCTTCAACTTATAAAACGGGTGCTAACCATAAAACGTATGATACAAATCATTATTTGACAAGCTTTGAAAAATATCGTGTATCCAATATAAAAATATAACTTGCAGCAAGCATCCCTATCTCAGAATGTTATAGAAACTCAGATAAGCAAGGTCCTATTGCAAGAATAAATTTCAAACAATTTTTGCAAGTACAGCAAACATAATGTTAACAAAAATAGAAACAGCAAATTAAAAGTAAGTTTACTCACAGGTGGTGCGATCTCTGAAGGTTTATCGAGATCATCTGAAAACAGAAATACATTTTATAATTAACAGAATGTATTACATATACTTAAGTGTAAAGTTTGGATGTATAAATAAAATTGGGGCAAATGCTCTTGAATTTGAGCACAGAGTATAAGGTTTTGCTCCTGCAAAGAAGGTTGGCGTATCAGACTGTTTTATTTTTATAAATAATATTTACCTTACAATTTACCGTCATTACAACGTGATAAGAATGGTTTTTATTGTAAATAGGGCTAATTAAAGGTGGATTTGTACGGTATGTTATAAATGAGGAGATGGCGGTCAGAAAAGATTTCGTCACATCGATAAGAATTTTCAGAAAGGCTGAAAAACTGTTATGACTATATTTAGCTGTTATTATTTGGGGAAACTAAATCTATAGAAACTTATAATTCCCTAGACCTTATTTATTAACTAAAAATGCTAAAAAAACGTTTATTATATAATTTAATGCTTTTTATGTTGGACTAAACTTGTTCTGATTGGCTGGTGTGGACAAGGCCCTTTTTGAATGATGTCAACTAGGACATACTCTTTTTCGATTGGCTCACTGGTAATAAAAATAAAAAAATAGATCTTTAAAAAATGATTTATTATTTTAAAAACTAATGACAAAAGGTTTATTATTCCATAAAAAATATTCATAAAGTTAAACTGTCTTAAAAATATGAGATTTTGATATAAAAATTAAAATCATTTTATTAAGAATTATTTTAAAAAAACATTGAAATAGAAATAAGATTATAAAAAATCCTTACAAAACAAATCGTGTTTTGATCAGTCTTTTAGAACAGTCTTTTTGCAGAAACTGTGCCCAGCCCTTTGCATTAAACATGGAGCCCTGTGTCATCATCCAAGCAGATGCACTCTTCGTCCGGAGAATTGTTTTCTCCATCAACTTCGCTGGCATGAGCTTGATTTGAGACGATGCGAAGATACCATTCAAGGGTGTTGTCACTCTTCCAGTCTTCCCCGAAGATATACTGTAGCAGCTTATCTACATCTTTCTTTTTTGCTGAAGAAATGTTGTGAACAATGGGTAACTCTCCTAGTTCAACTGTGCTGCATATCTTTGTAGTCCAACCTTTTTTCTGAAGGGATTGCCATGGTTCCGCCTCTGACTCGAAGACAAAGTTCAACAAAGCTTTCACACGCAGTTTTTTTCTTTCGGTCAATAACTTCTTTTTTTATTACGATTCGTTTGCAGTCTGCAATACCAACGAGACGTTTAAAACAGCCTTGTTCTTTTGAAGAAAGGCTTTTGGTGTCATAAATTTTCCAGTCCTCCCCAACCATTTTCACCACTCCCACTGATTTATAGACATCAATATAGTTTGCCTTATGAATAATGGTTGGTTGTTTCCTTAGTAGCTTTTCCACCTGCCCGAACACACGATCGGCCGGTAGGAAACTGTGGCCTCGCACAGGAAATGTAATTTGGATGGTGTCCACCTTAGACTTTGTCTTCAACAAAAAATGCATAAGAGTGTGCAAAACAAAATTGTTTTTGTTTTGTGCACCACAGCCGTCACAGAACAGCCTAATAGTGGTAATGTTATTAGGGAGTTCAAGGTTTTCGAGTTTTCCATCGATCCCAACAATACACAAACAATACAAACCTATTTGCCTCGAATAGTAGGCTTCCTGTATGGGGGATTTCGGAAGAGGTTGAATCTGCTGTAAATCGAAGCACAATGTTTTTGAATCAGGTACCTCAGTCTTCATTAACTTATAAATCGCTGCTGCACGAAGTCTGTGCACTCGTTTACTAGTCATGTATTCAGTCTTTTTCACTCGATCTGTTGTTGTTTTGATTAAATGTTTCATTTTACAGCAGTAACTACAAACATCTGAGGCTGGGGAGCGAAATCCTACATTGAAGGTTTGGAAAATTCTTCGAAACATGGTCTTAGACATCTTCTTATCAGTTTCATCTTGATTACTATTGTATATCTTCCACAACTTTGTTATGTTTAGATTAGCATCTAAGTAAATACGTTTTGATTTCTTCCTTGAGTAGTGACTTTCCTTACCACGTAGTTGCTTGATGAAATTTCGGACAAGTTCTTTTTTTTCAGCTGATTTCACTGATTTTCGGTCCCCTCCTCTTTTTTCAGTAATATGCTCACCTTTGCGAACAGCAGAAACAATACTACGTAATCTAGTAGGTTTTACTAGCACGATGGACATAAAGAATTTTTTGCAAACATGTAAAATCTGTGTGTCTCTCTTAATCAATGTGTATTCAACCGAATAAGAGTTAGGCCGTTGTTTGTTGCTTGTAGGCCTAGGCCTCCTCCTCTTGCCAGGTTTCAAAGAAACTAGGCTTGAAATAAAGTTGTCTTGTGCTACTTTATCAGGAACAGAAAATAGCTTGCTTCTAACAAAAGAACAGTCATTGGGAGTGAAAGATTTACAAGAAAACCTACTTGAACTGTGTAAGCAGGAGGTAAATGTGTTGTACCCTTTAGGCTGTGATAACCTCCTTCCTCTTCTCCACCTCTCTTTTCCTTGGTTTAACAGTCTTTTTTCTTGATCCATCGTTTCCTTCACCTACACTCACAAAAGTGTCATCTATTTCACTCATAATAAACTGTATTATTAACAATAAAGAATAAATTCAAAAACTCTAGCTCTCAATCTAACCTCACATGAAAATTGTGAATAATAATAACAACAACCACAAAGCATCATGGGTAGCAGAAAATCAAGCACTGTGATTCGCTGGTTGTGACTAAATCTTTTCTGATTGAAAACATGTGGTGGACAAAACTCTTTTTGTTTGGTTCCCCTTATTTTAACCAGTAAAAACCATTGGACAAGATTTTTTCTGGTCAGTTTTATTTTCATACACGTATTGCATTTAAAATAACAACCTTTACAGTCATACCAATATCTCAACTTGTGATTTTTGGTGACAAAACCTTTTTTGACCGCCACCTCCTCAAATGAGCTGTGAAGTAGCAATTACAACTTTGCATTTTAAATGATTAAGTCAAACTGAGTATGAGGCAAAGTTTTGAAAAATCAGCGAAACAATTGAGATGAAGCTGTTTCGTATGTATCAACCGTGTGTGGACGAGAAAAACAGAAGGAGTCACGAGAGAGAGAATACGAGCAGTGGCGTACCCAGGGAGGGGGGCTCCCCAAATTTTCCAATTTTTTTTAGAACAAGAATTTATTTTTGCTTCTTAATTGCAATATTTAAATTTCCTGGTTTTCAACGATCATGTATTTTTAAGAATTGAAATAGCAAATTAAGTTGTGCATGATATATGAATATGCTTTAAATTGGTATCTCTAAACTTAGCTTGGACCTTGAGCGCCGTTGGATCGTGGGCCAACGATCCAACGAGCTCACTGAAGGGAACAGCGAACAGCGTCGACGTCTGCCCGCCGCACCACCAATACCCATCAGTGTAGCATACACGTGCAGTGCAGTATTGTTCTGAGTGAGCGACTTTGTTGAATTTAAAACCTATCTGAGAAACTCCGTGGGTGAAGAAAGGCTAACAACACTTGCCCTTTTATCTATTCATCGAGATGTCAACATTGACACCGATGAAATTATCAATCAATATTCGAGAAATTGTAGAAGATTAAAGTTTGGTTAGGAATAGAAAGTACCTTTCTCATTGAATTATATGATGAACTGTCCTAAAGCTTTTCATTAAAATTATTTAAAACTTTATATTATGTCCTACTTTTTTCCGATTTTATTCCCCAGAGTAAAGGTTAATATCAAAAGTGTAAAATTTTAAGTACGGTAAATTTAAAGTGTTTAAGTTAAAGTTTATTTTATTGTAACTTTATTATGCTACATAATGAAGTTATTTGGTCACATAAAAAAGGCTACTTGATAAAGGAAAATACTTTTTAAATTTGATAACACTAAATAATTTTTAATCTAATTTTTTAGAGTTTACAATAGCATAATAAATTTGCAAAAGAAACATAAAAAGTTGATTAAAACTAGGTTTTAGAGCTATTAAATTTCAAAAAAAAGTTTGCGGCATTAGACGCAGCATTTCTTCGGGAAGGTTTAGGAGAAATTCACATTTAAAAAAGTCCATTCGTTCAAAAGTTGTGACGTCATTAGTGACCAAAGACAACTATTTCACCCCATTTCAGGCATATTTCTGCTTATAACTTTAGACTGGTAGCACCGCTATTCTATTTGGGGTACTCATTGGATTCAGCTCGCTGAATTCTTTCAAATGCCAACTGAACCGATTCTGTTGCTTGCATAGTTTAGGAGTTTGCACTCTTGCAAACATATAAAAAGAGTGCAATTTTTATTAAACTTTTTGGTTTTCCCGCTTTTCAACGGTAGGTTTTAAGGAAAAACTGAGACCACCTAGGAAATTTAATTCTGTACAACTTTCTTATTTAACATTTTTTCTCCGACACGATCTAAGGGGTCAAAAATACAAAAAAAAAAACTATTGATAGTTTTGTTTTAAGGTATTTTCGGCCATTTTTTTTTTGGACAAAATAGATAATTATTCAGACATTTTAATATATGTTAAAATCAATACACACATGTTGGAAACATGGAAGATTAAACGTGCAAACGTTACGTAAGCCACTAGCAATTAGTGTTAAACACTTAGATTATGTTGGAAACATATGTTGACAGACAGTCGACCCTTACCTGCACAAACAGGACAACATTCACCAAGAGGTATGTAATTGTGAGTTTGGCACTCCTTCTCTACGCATATAACACCGGCACATTTATCCCCTGAAATTAACACGACCATTATTAACTTCACATGTTATGTAAGACTCTCTTCGAAAAACTAAATTTCTTAACGTTTCCAACTTTGTATACATCCCAAAGGCACTTTGTTTTGTCCAAAGAAATTTTGTCCAGAGATTTTCCACTTGTAGCTTATATTTTATGAAAATACAAAAGTTGAACAGCACTGTGGCAACAAAATCACACTGATTAATGAGAGCCCGAACAACAATACCAATAACTGAACAACTAAATGGAAAGTTATGTTTATTGATCCACCATGAAGTACATTTTGATAACAGTCATTTTTGTGCGAGTGAAATTTTACATTTAATTATATAGTTTGTTGGATTTTATTTGCGAAATGTTTTATTTTAATAAAATATGTATTTGAAGTAATTGTTTGTTAAATAATTTTGTTAGGCCTGTGTTATATTTATATAGGCCTACATTAATTTTTTACTCAAATTGTATTTTATTTTGTTCTTGATTGTTATATATTTGTAGGCCTATTACTAGTATGTTTCTCAATGTATACTTTTTTAATTAAACCAGTCGTTAAATCTACAAGTTTTCAGATTGTTACAAGATTTTTCTGTATAATTGTTAAAATAAAACGGTTGTATTTTCAAATTATTAGTAATTATAACAACTTTTTTAAAGTAATAATTAAAAGTGATTTTGTTTTTTTGTTAGTTAGGCCCCTATGCATAAGTATTTTCTGCATATGTTTTCAAATAAAAAAGTATTTTAGATTGTTAATACTTGATTTTTCTGTATAATGCTTTAAAAAACTGTTATTTGAACATTTTTTACCCTAGGTACTTAATAATGTTTGAATTGTGTATTTTAATGTTTACTTTATCATCAAAAAATTAAGTCCTTTAATTTTGTTAAAAAAAAGGAAACACAGGCTAAATAAGGCAAAATTCTTTAATAGCCTACAATAATGCAACAAAAGTCAAATAGGTGAAAAAACAGAGTTTTTCTTTAATTTAAAAAATGAATATAATTTGAATTTTACCATAGGTACTGTAAGTTAGTTTAAAAATTAAAAGAAAAATACAGTAGGTATATTGTAGCCTACAATTTCAGCAACTTGAATGTAAGTTGCATTCAAATATTTAAGTAATTATACCATTTGTTGTTTATATTGAACAATCGATTGGACCTTTTGCCAAACAATAGTCAATATATCTTTATATGTATATAAGGGGGACCGGCATTCATATTGCATAAGAGCCCATAAAATCTCACGGCAACACTGAGTGTATATGTGGAAGTACAACAGAAATCATAAGCACATAAATCAAACTTCCTATAACCTATAGGCTAGTTTCTTTGAATAAAGCGTGTGTGCTTTACCTGTGTTACAAGACTCCAGCTGTGAACAATCGACACGACCTTGGGTACAACGACAGCTCGTGCAAGCATCAGGTTTCCATTCTTCTCCACTCTGGTAGATTTTCTTTTCAAATTCACAAGAGATATCTGTAAACCGGACAACACTTTGTTTATTGCCACGTTAGGCTTATAAGTTGCAAAAACCTAATACAAATTTGACCTGGCTTTAATCTAAATGAGGGTGCAGAATCATCTAGAAATAAAATTATGAAAGCTAAAATAAAATATATCATTTTAAATACAAATTTGGAGAGAAAACCATGGCCCATGGTACCTATAGACCTAATCTTTATCCGGTTCTAGTAATAATTGTTTACTATTACTTTGTCAGAACCAAATCTTTCCAAATTGAAATATATACTTTGTATTTATGTATTCTAATAACAAATTAGGCCTAACACTAATAAAGGCTCGGAAATATAAATTCACCCTAAAGAAATCGGGAAAAAATAGCCTGAAGTTCTAACTTATAGTAGGCCGACTGTATCTAGACCCAGTAGCCTATATTTCGAACAAACCAACCCAACTAATATTAAACAATAACCTATATCGTCAATGGACTGAAATAGACAAATAAACATGTTTGAAGAGCCCGAAACAGTAAAAAAGATAAGGTAGTTGGCCGGCAGTATATCGACGAAAGTAAATCTCCAGTAGCGTGTGATGAACCGTCAGCAAGCGACACTAGTTCTTCATCAGATGACGACTTTTAAAGTTACTCATACATATTTCTTTTTCCGTGCCTTGAATTATGTTAATTAATTGTTAGAATATATATAAGTAATAAGTACCGTACATAACATATAATTATATCTCAATACGGGAAGATTTGCTTGAAAAATACCCTGGGATTAGAGACTGTATATAAGTTAGAACTTTAGGCTATATTTGTTATTCCATTTTTTTAGGGTGCATTTATTATCCCGGGCCTTTAATCGTGTTACAACATTGTTAGAATACATAAATACGAGAAACATATCTCAATATAGGAAGATTTGGTTCTCACAAGTAATAAAAAACAATTACCCTTTATCCAATGTTTTGTTTGTTTCTTACATAGGGCCTAGGCCTACATGCTGGAAATTTTCCCTTGTTTTATACAATTAGTGAACTCTCAAGGCACTATTTAATTTACAATTATAGTCTTTGTAATTTTTGAATAAACAAACCACTAAATTACAGTACATGCCTACTCTCTAACCTACTATGAGTACTATGCCAACCTAAAACTAACTTTCAGTTACCAATCTGAATTATATTTCTAGGTTGTAAATTATATACTAGATCCTACTACTAAACTTACCTAAAAAATAAAAGTAGGCTACTTAGTTTAGTGCTTATACAGCAAATTTGTCGAATAAATTCTGTATTAGGCTATAGGCCTACATTTATTTGTAAGCTATATACTATCTAGCTTTGATTATGGACATCAAGGACTATAGGCTTAAGCATGTTTCAAATAAATAATCTTCAAATTATGAAATTCTATTCTTTAAAATTGCACCTCATATGTTGAGGTTAGAGGAGTGTATTGAAAGTTATTTTTATAATCAAATTCCACCTATATGAATAGGATTAACTGTTTTTATCACATAAAATATTTTTAAATCACACAGTAACTGTAATGAATATGCTTTTTAAGTGTTAGAAAAAAGTGCATAAAGTAGGACAAGATCTAAAAAATTTTGCAATGACTCCTACCACTGTGTAGGTCTGACTAAAACATTATAAATATCCAAGGGTTACAATACACTTAATTGTGTGATATAAGTTGTTAGTTACGTCTACAAATGTACAGTATTTCAATTATTTAGGACGGGTATTGACGACATTTCATAAAATCACAAGTAACAAGACAACTGCAAAACACTGACAAGAGCGACTGACACAACATTCAACAATGCAATGCATATGCAATGATTCGATTCTCTATTCGACTCGTTAAAGTTTTTCTTGCCACTGCCTACTGTATTTATTGGCTTTATTACATCTGTTTCATGGTTGGTACAATTGCACATACATGTATAAAACATTTTTATACAGCAAAATATCGTACTTTAATATAATAAAATATCGCTTTCTGTAGAATGAAGAATTCTACAGCCACAATTCGTGACCAAATAGACGCTTGCATACAACAATCTGTCATGAATTAATTTACTTCTGCTTCAGTGGCCACTGAATTGTTATTCACAATTGTTCATATTTTTATTGTGTTGATATACTACACAGTATATAACATACAGTATGTATATACCGATTATTATTTTATTTTATTGGTAGTATTTACGGTATCAGTACTATAGTATGATGTGGGACAAAACAATTTATTTTAATAATATGATGTAAAAGAGAATAATAAAGGTAAATTCATGGAATATGAAGATACACGCGAAATGGTTTCCCATAAATCCGAAGTCTAAAAACATTCCTATAAAAATCTAGAGGGCTCCTCTTCTGCTCGTTTCGCTCACCACTGACTCCGTGGCGAAAAAAAACCCATATACAGAGCATTGTACACTGATATTACCACAGAAACTGCGACTGATTATCACAGAGGCACTTTGATTGAAGAAGGGTGAGGGGTAGTAGTGGCCTGGGCATTGAAGCATGCGCAGTCCAGTTGAGATTTAACAGAGGCTCAGTTAGGTCGTGGTCTATTAAGTTTCTGATTTTGTCTCATAACAAGTAGATTCCTGTTCCAAGTTTGTTCATTTTTATGTTAGTTAGTGTAGTATAATGTAGAAATTTGTTCTTTTGTTTCCTTCTGTGTGGTAAGAATAACCCAACTTATTTTATTTTATTTTATTTAGTAAGTTAAGTACTCTATTTTATTAGAGGACAAATTTGTGGTTTTTTTTAAATAACCTAGGCCTAGTTTGGCCTAGGGTAACATAACATGGGTACCCCTATTAATAATTTGGGGATCCCTGCCATAGATGAAACTATAGCAGCAGTAAATTCTATATTAGAGGATAATAGATTAAGTACTCCTAATGAGTCAACCTCTATGTTGGTTGAATGTAATAGGCCTAGTGCAGAACTAACAGATAGAAACCAAGCTATAAAACGTTCCCATGAAAATAGTAATTCTGTAACCCCCTTATCTCCTCCATCTAAAAAGGGTAAAGCTGGTCCCAGACTTTATAACCCCAAAAGTATTGGACCTTTTGAAGTTGTTTTAAAAAAGAAAGACAATAAACAGATTCACCCAGTGACAGTGGGTAGAATATTAAAAGTACATCATGAAGGTATAGAGTGTATAACTAGGCTAGGTCGGTCGCTCACGGTACTGTGTAAATCGTACTTGGCGGCAAATAATTTAGTCTTATCTAAATTCCTAGAAGAGTATTTTGTATTTATCCCAGCCCAAAGGGTTGAAAGCATTGGTGTTATATTTGTAGAGACAGACGTAGAGGAAGAGGAAATCTTATTAGAGGCTGTTTGTAGACCGCATGGTAAAATTATTAATGTAAAACGCATAATTAAAACTAAAAATAGAATACCCACTAAAACTTTTTGCGTTAAATTGACATTTGAGGGTACAGAGTTACCGAAGGAGGTTAAATTTAATTATGTGCTCTTCCCTGTAAGAGAATACACATTTCCGGTTGTACAATGCTATAATTGTTTTGCTTTTGGACACGTAGCCAGCGCACCCTGTAACAGAACCCGGAAATGCCGTTTTTGCGCAGAAGATTATCACGAAACTTGCGAATTTGCAAATAGCCCAAAGTGTTGCATTTGTAAAGGAAAACACCCTGCTACAGACAAATCCTGCCCTGAATATATCAGACAAAAAGAAATCAAATTAAGAATGAGTAGTTTTAAAGAATCCTTTTTTGTGGCCAATAAGGCATGCCCAATAACATATGGGGAGGTAGGTCGACGACCAACCTCTTATGCCAATGTGGTACGGAGAAATCCTATACAGACTAAGCATTTTGTACATAACGCAGGTCTAAACACAAAAAATAGGTATGAAATTTTATCCTCAGATGAAGAGTCTACATTCATAGACAGTGTAATATCAAAAAACCCTAGTATAGTTAAAAAACCCATATATAATAGCAAAGTTAATAAGCAAACAAGTGAATCCGATTTATTTAAATTTAAAGCAAAAGATAAATTTAAAAACAAAGAAAGACTGCCGGATCAATTAAAGGTTAAGCATCAGTTGGATAAGTCAGGTCCTAGGCAAGAAAATAACGGTGTTAGTGAGAATAGTACTCAATCTACACCCCAGACATCGCCTCGTAGCGATAAACGGGATACTCCAAGAAAAGTAGATATACACCCGGTATTTGAAAATAGTCTTTTTAAAAAGAAATATAAATCTTGGGCGAAAGATTTCCTAGGCAGAATTGGCAATACCAATAACCAGTCCTTTAGTTTAGAAATCCTAACTGAGTTAATGGCAGATTTCTGTAACATTATAGTGGATAGTATGGATAGGCCTATAGCCTCGTAAATTAGGCCTAAATAAATATGTTTGATAATTTAAAAATAATGCAATGGAACGCTCAGTCTCTACCCAGCAAATGGGCTGAGCTGAGCTACTTTTTGTGCAGTCAAAAGATTCATATAGCTTTAATCCAGGAAACCTGGTTTAAAACTAATCAGAAATTTTGTATTAAAAATTACGACATCATAAGACAGGATAGGGATGATGGATATGGTGGTGTGGCCATCTTGATCCAGGAGAATATAAAGTGGAAACAAAATTATGATTTGGCTATGCAGGGTAACAATCATATCTCACAGGTTGGAATAACTGTTAATGAATTCTCAGTCCCGTTACACATATATAATATATATATAAATCAGGTTCAGGTAGACAAAGCAATTTGGTCTAATGTTATATTTAAGCAAGATTCTGGGTACAAAGTTTTGGGGGGTGATTTTAATGCCCACCATAAGGAATGGGGCTGTCCTACATGTAGTCCTAGAGGAAATGATATCTTCACAGCGTATAATAATTCTAACTTGATACTTCTGAACCAGGGCGAACACACTACTATCCGTACTCTACATAGACAGAGTAATGCACTTGACTTGACTTTTGCAACACCCCTCTTCGCTAACCTATTAGAAAAATGGGAAGTGGGTAAAGATACCCTCGGTAGCGATCATTTCCCAATTTTTATTACACTGAATGTCCGTCAGATTAATACTACATATAGATATACTAGCTCGTTCGCAAATCATTTGAAACCTTCCGACAAAAGAAATTTTAAAAAAGCTAATTGGGTTGGATTTAATTTATTACTTAAAAAAAAATTATTGATGCCTTTAACACGCAAAACAGAATAATTTATCTCAGAACTTTTTATAGAATTATTGAAAAAGCGGCGGATATGACCATACCTAAATTAAAAATACCTGTCGGAGGCAAACATGGCTTTACTCCTAAGTCATGGTGGACCCCAGAATGCTCAGAGGCAGTAGCTAGGCGTCGCCTGTCTTTTAAAATATTTAAAAATAATATGACAATATCTAACTTTGAAAAATTCAAAACTCTACAAATAACAGCCAAAAGGATTATACAGCAGACAAAGAAAGATAGCTGGAGTAGCCTGTGTAATGAAATAACCAAGGTTCCTCTAGGGAAAGCTTGGGGATTAATTAGGAGTATGAAAAACCAAAGTAATAAACATTATAAAAATATATTATATACAGACTCTGAACTGGCTGAACAGTTTATGTCTGAAGTAAATCCGAGCTCAGTCCCTACCCTAAATGAAGTAAATATGCCCGACATCCAAGATAACTTGCATGCTATGAACTCCCCGTTCACTATTAATGAATTAAATCTAGCAATTAGAAGCAAACACAAAAACACTTCTCCAGGCCTTGACTACATTAATTATTCTATGATAAAACATTTTCCAAATAATGCCCTAATGGTCCTTCTGAATTTATATAATGAGATATGGGCTGGGGGCGATTTCCCCCTCGAGTGGAAAACAATAAAATTAATAGGCATACTTAAGCCTAAAAAAGACCCGGACGAGGCTACCTCCTATAGACCAATCTCACTTATACCCTGTTTTACCAAACTATTCAATACTATGGTTAAAAATAGATTAGAATGGTTTACAGAAAAAAACCATATACTGTCTGAAACACAATTCGGCTTTAGGAGAGGAAGGGGATGCCCTGACCACTTAATTCTTCTTATAACTGAAATAGAGCTAGCTAGATCTAAGAATAAGTCAGTCTATGCTGCATCGCTAGACATCAGCGGAGCATATGACAATGTATCAATTCCTATTCTACTAACCAAAATGTACAAATTTGGCATCCCTGCCATTTTCATCAAACATTGTTTCAAATGGCTATCTGGTAGAAAGATAGTCTTACATAATCAAACTCAAGTTTTAATCAGGATAGCTTACAAAGGGCTTCCCCAAGGAAGTGTTCTTAGTCCACTTCTTTTCTCGATTTATATAGCTGAAACCAATACTTATGTTAAACCAATAGCTACTTCTCTACAATATGCTGATGATATCATAATATTTACTGTACACAAATCAATAGAATCGGCTAAGATAAACCTTCAGTCTGCATTAAGCGACCTTTTTCTAGCCTTCAATAAACTCCATCTCACTTTTAATCCTAGCAAATGTAAGGCTATTCTATTCACACGACATAGGGTAAATAATCAAAATCCTATCACGTTATCATACCCTGATCATATGATAGATGTAGTAGAATCAATTAAAATACTAGGTATATGGATAGATCAAAAGTTAAATTTTATAAAACACATCACTGAGCTTGTGCAGACCTGCTGGAGAGACTTGAATATACTGAAGGCTTTATCCTGCGGTACCCACCCTGACTTCATGCTATCAGTGTATAGGGGGCTCATTCGAGCAAAACTTGAATACTGCTCCTTTTTGTTTGGCCATGTGGCAAAAAAATGGAGACAAAAACTTGACATCATTCAGAATGCTGCAATCCGATTATGTCTAGGAGCCAATAAGTCAACACCAATTATAGCATTAGAAAACGAAGCAGCTTTACATCCCCTAAATGTTCGTTGGCAATACCTGGCTGACAAGATGATGGTCAAAATTATTTCTGACAAGCTCCACCCTAACTATTCTAATATGTTTGAGTTGGAGCTTCTCACTGCTCACCATAGTTACTGGAAAAAGAAAAGTGTACCTCTATACTTAACATCCTTTAGAAGAATATTAGCTCACTTTGACTTGACCCAGCTAGACCACCCATCCAACCCTTTCTTCAATTTTATAGAACCTATATCTTTAATAAATCTAAAAAATCTTACTGTTAATGAAACAATCAAGGGCTTAAATTCAAAAAAGGATAACAGTATACTACAAACAATTCAATTTGCTAGAGCTACAATTGACAACCTGATAAATAAATCATATCCCATATATACAGATGGATCAAAGATAGGCAGCCTTGTTGGGGCCGCCATATGGGACCCCAGTAGACTTACAGGTATCGGGTACAAATTAAACTCTATAATGTCCAGTCTTAGTGCAGAATTATATGCTATATATAAAGCTGTACAGTACGCTTTAACATCTAATTTTGCCCAGAGTTTTGTTGTTTTCACAGATTCTCAGACCAGTCTGCTTTTGATCAAGAGTTATATGAGGTTGGAATCTCAAGAATCCTTTGTATTTAATATTTTAGACATACTATTAAAAAACCCAAGCATCGAAATAGTCTTGCAATGGATCCCAGGGCATGTAGGTTTGTCAGGGAATGAGTTTGTGGATAAGTTAGCAAGAAGATCAGCTAATGACGGACTCATAGCAGACTGTGTCGTACCTAAGAGAGATATCACATGTCACCTAAAGTATTTACAAATCAAGCAGGTTGTAGAGAATTTTGGGAATGTAAATAAAGCTTTGTGGTACAAGGATATACAACCAACAATAACTAAAGTACCATGGTTTAAGGGTTGTAACTGGAGGCGTAAAAATATAGTAACTTTATGCAGATTAAGATTTGGACATGCTAACACATATTCATATCTATATCGCATAGGAAAAGTAAGTTCACCTGTCTGCAAGGAATGTTCTATAGATGAACAAGAAACCTTGCAGCATATATTCTTTGAGTGTAGTGCTTATAATACAAAGAGAACTCAGCTGATTAACAACCTAAGAAAAGAAAATTGGCACCCTCCCTTTATACTAAAAGATATCCTACAATCTGGTAGTCCAAATACTCTAAAAGCGGTAATAGAGTACCTAGGCCTAATAAAGAGGGATTTATAGTTTCGTTCGATGGGATTTGACTTAGAATCACTAAAATTGTAATTTTTAGATCATTTGTTAGATTCCTTAAATCTTTTCTGTTACTCCTGGATCATGGGTTTATGTATCCAAGGTCCAACCTTTTCGGTTTACCTGATGGACCTCAGGTAAGAAGATTACCTTGTGTATTCCTTCTATACATTTTATATCTTGCTAATTTAGGATAATGTTTTAGTACAATAAAATTTGTAGTAACGATACTTTGTGTACCCATGTAGATATTTACTAATTTCCAATTTATGTTGTTCACGCTAGTAATTAATTGCCCTATAGTTATTAACCTAATTGTTTCCCAAGATAATTGTATGTCAACCTATACACGAAGAATAAAAGAAACTCATGCAAATGGTGGAACTGAGCCTCTATATATATAAGTGGATAAGTGTAATTCAAGTGTTTTTGTGAACTTTTTGTGTATATAAAGTGTTTGGGCTTCATGCTTGTAAGCAAAGCCTTTTGGCAT
>JAGFPH010005607.1:34474-48050 GCA_018207615.1 Philaenus spumarius
ACAGACACACACATAGACATCACTCCGAAAACCACTTTTTTAGGTTCAGGGGGGCCCAAAACGGATATTTCCACCAAAAAATCAAACTCGAAAATTTTGACGAATACAATAAAAAAAAAATATACTTTCTTTTAGGGGGAGAAAGTAAAAGATAGTTGTTTTCAACTTTAGGTTTAAATGGGGGTTGGATTTATTTTGAGTCATGGATCCATCTGTATTAAAAGAGAGAGTTGATTTTAGCCTTAGGTTTATAGGGGAGAGGGTAACCTTGGGTAAGGTTTAAAAAAGGTGGGGTTTGGATTTATTTTTAATCATGGATCCACCTGTATTAAAAGAGAGAGTTGATTTTAACCAGGTTTAAAAAAGGTGGGGGTGGGATTTATGTTTAGTCAAAGTTTTTGGGGAGGTTGGGATGCATTTTTGGGGTGAGGGGTGACCCGGGAATAATTGGGTGGTGGGTGGAATTTTTAGGGAGTGATCAGGGAATAATGGGGTGGTGGGCGGAATTTTGGGGGTGGAGGGATGAATTTTTGGACCTGGGGCTGGAAAAAGGGGGTGGTAGGAGGGTTTTGAAGGGGGATCCCGGTGTCGTGAGGGGAATTTTCTGGTCTGGGGCGGGAACAAGGGGGTGGTAGGTGGGAGACGGTGGGTGGAATTTTGGGGCCGGGGGCGGAAAAAGGGGGTTGTAGGAGGTATTTTGGGGGTGGAGGGTGGATTTTTTGGGGCAAATTTTGGGGTAGGGGGTGACCCTTGGATCCAGCTGGATCCAGCTGGTGTAAAACCATCCTTTCCCCTCTACTCCCGCCATTTTGTATTTCTACAAAAACATTGTAGCTGGATTTGCACCAGACATGTCAACTAGGCCTGTTACAGATGCACGAAAAAAGGGTTCGAACAATTTTGAAAAACAACCCTATTTTTGCCCAAAAAACCAAAAAAATCAGTTGTTTTTTATTAAAAAAAAACGGCTCTAACGATTTTAATAATAAATTTTGGCTTATTTGTAGCCCTTAATGTACCTTACCATATTCAAAAAAATCGCGTCTTTCTAAAAATTCTCATTCAACTAATAATAATAATAATAATATTTATTAGTTACCCTCCTACAATTATGAAGTCACAGTGAATCTGTTTAATAATTCAAATATGTTTGTGAGAAAGTATGTGCCAGTTCCTGGTACCGTTTATTGAGTTTTGTTTACATTACTTTTAAACATATCGTTTTAAATTTTTTACCACTATTCCTAAAATCTATATACAGTTTGGACACGTAAGATTGTCACCACTATCTGGATATTTTAAAATAGTCATTAGTAATCGGTAAATATGCCTAAGAGGGCATCCCTCTTAACTAATTTTCCACCCCCTCCTCCCACACAGAAGTCCATCACGGTCCCGATCCCGTTACAATGTATATCTATATATATAAATGCGAAATACCACTCACTCACTCACTCATCACGATTTCTCAAAAACTACTGAACGGATTGAAATGAAATTTGGTATGTAGCTTCCTCTAGGACCATAGGTGCTCACTAAGAAAGGGTTTGAAAAACTTCGAAATTTTAGGGGGGGTTTGGTGGAATTAAAGTTATTAAATCACGATATCTTCAAAACTAAAGAACGGATTGGAATGAAATTTGGTATGTAGCTTCCTCTAAGGCCATAAGTGTTCAATAGAAAAGGGTTTTAAAAAATTGGAAATTTTAGGGGGGTTTGGGGGTAAAATTTACTAAATCACGATTTCTCCAAAATTACCGAACAGATTGGAATGAAATTTGGTATGTAGCTTCCTCTAGGGCCATAGGCGCTCGCTAAGAAAGGGTTTCAAAAAATTCGAGGTTTGGGGGGGATCAAAGTTACTAAAATCATAATTTCAGATCTTTTATTATTATGACAATAGTGCTTTTTTTTATTTAAGATCTATATATAAAAAGCCAAATACCACTCACTGACTGAACACTTAAAAAGAATACAATTACGTTAAAAAGACTGAAAATACCAACCACCACGGGCAACGCCATACGGGTCTGCTAGTATATATATATATAATCCAAATACCACTCACTGACTGAACACTTAAAAAGAATACAATTACGTTAAAAAGACTGAAAACACCAACCACCACGGGCAACGTCGTACGGGTCAGCTAGTATATAATAAAAATACCACTCACTGATTCACTCATTACGAAATCTCAAAAACCACCGAACCGATTGTAATGAAATTTGGTAGGTAGCTTCCTCTAGGGCCCTAGGTGGTAGCCAACAAAGGTTTAAAAAAAATCGAAGTTTTATGGAGGGTTCGGGGGGTCAAAGTTATTAAAAATCCCCATAAGAAATACATAGTGTAATATATTTATTGATATATTTTTTTGGTTAATATACATTTAACTTTGATTTGTCTATCCGTGCGAAGCCGGATCGGGCAGCTGGTAACTCATAAGCAGACTGGCGAACATTCCAAATAAATTAAAATTGCATATCTTAATAAAATAATGAATGAATCAAAGAGGAATGTGTTGGCCTGTTGGTGTTAAAGTGACATTGGGTCAGGAATGGTATTTTGATAAATCAAGTCCAACTATTCCATTTGTCACCAACCTCTTGTCATTTGCATTATCAGTGCACTTTATCTCTCTATTATTTTAAATATATTATACAAGGTGTACCGTAAGTAAAGGGCCAAACTTCGGAAAATAGTTTTGTGGGCCAAAATAAAGAGAAACTCAAGAACAACCTTTTTTTCCCGTAAAACGTACCATTTCCCAGATATCCACCATTATATTTCTTTTACAAAACAATTCATATCTACATAACGGTTTTACCGATCGCTTTCAAACTTGGCGTGATGTTTACCCTAACACTGATCTATTTTGCGAAAAATAACCGATTGTATCGAGTCACGTGTTTCAAAATTTCAAACATGAATTACCCGAAAACCGTACAATTTAACAAAACATGTCGGGACACCTTTATTGTACCCCTTTTAATTCCCTATAAGAAAGTGTAACTGCCAAAACACACGGATGAAGGATAACAGTTATGTTATGTGTAATAATTGGTTTGTTCAACCCGGCATCCTATACCAACACAGTAAACATAACAATATTGTATGTACATTTGCTGTCATTACAAAAAAAAATGCAATCCGTCATCCGATTTTTCGATTGTTAAACACCTCCTGTAGGGAATTAAAAGGGTTACAAAAAAAGTGTACTGACATTTTTTTTTTTTTTTTTAATGTACGGTTTTTGGGGTAATTGGTTTGACATTTTCAAACAACCTCCATTTTTAAACGCATTATTGGATATAATCGCTTATTAAAAAAAAAAATAGATCATTGTTAGGTTAAACTTCCTGCAAAGTTTGAAACTCCATCGGACAAACCGTTTTTTAGATATGAAATTAACAAGGAATTAATGGATAATATTTTTGTTTTGTTTTTTTACTTTCTCACTGTACTATAGAGAAAGTATAATGATCGCAAAAAAATCGATGTTGAGATTTTTGTGGAAATATCCGTTTTGGGACACCCTGAGTTCAAAAAAGTGGTTTTTACAAAATGTCTGTTTGTATGTCTGTCTGTATGTATAAAAAGGTAGAGAGAAAACCATTCGATCGATTTCGAACAAATTTGCACCAGACATGTCATTTAGGCCTGTGTAGATGCACGAAAAAGGGTTTGAAAAATTTGAAAAAAACTCCCTTTTTGGCCAAAAAACCCCAAAAAATCAGTTCTTATTTTTTTATAAAATAACGGGTCTAACGATTTTTATCAAATTTGGCTTATCTGTAGTCCTTAATATACCGTAACAAATTTAAAAAACCGCATCTTTCTAAAAATTCTCGTTTAGTTGATAATAATAATTATAACTGATTTTTGGGAGTATTTTGGCCGAAAAGGGGGTTGTTTTTCAAAATTTTTCAAAACCTTTTTTCGTGCATCCATATACATGCCTAATTGACGTGTTTGGTGTAAATTTGTTCGAAATCGATCGAATAGTTTTCTCTCTAACTAATAATAATATTTATTAGTTAATCTCCTAGTTTAATATCACCTCTCCTACCCCTCCTACAATTATGAAGTCACAGTGAATCTGTTTAATACAATTTAAATATGTTTGTGAGAAAATATGTGCCAGTTCCTGGTAGCGTTTATTTAAATATATAATAACGTGTATAAATAACTTTTTTAACAAATAGGCCTACAGTTTTGTAATCCATATAGTTGTACACAATTACCGAGTAAAAAATTCCCCGTCAGCATAGGTAGGTAGGCCTAGATAAAGTCTGTTGTTTTACTTTCTCACTATACTATAGTATAGAAAAAGTCATAGTGATCGCAAAAAAAAATCGATGTTGAGATTTTTGTGGAAATATCCGTTTTGGGACCCCCTCAGTCCAAAAAAGTGGTTTTTTACAAAATGTCTGCCTGTATGTATGTCTGTATGTATGTATGTATGTATGTATGCATGTATATAAAGCTAGAGCGAAAGCTATTCTATCGATTTCAAACAAATTTGCACCGGACATGTCAAGTAGGCCTGTATAGATGCACGAAAAAGGGTTTTGAAAAGTTCGAAAAACAACCCTCTTTTTGGCCAAAAAATCCCAAAAAAAACAGTTATAATTTTTTTATAAAAAAACGGCTCTAACGATTTTGATAAAATTTGGCTTATTTGTAGCCTTTAATGTGCCCTACCATATGCAAAAATCGGCATGTTTCTAAAAATTCTCGTTTAGCTAATAATAATAATAATAACTGATTTTCGGGGGTTTTTTAGCCATAAAGGGGGTTGTTTTTCAAAATTTTTCAAAACCTTTTTACGTGCATCTATAAAGACCTAATTGACGTGTTTGGTGCAAATTTGTTCGAAATCGATCGAATGGTTTTCTTTCTAGATAATAATAATAATAGTATTTATTAGTTAATCTCCAACTTTAATAAAAGTATGCAAAGCTAGAGAGAAAACTATTCGATCGATTTCAACCAAATTTGCACCAGACAAGTCCAGTAGTAGGCCTGTATAAATGCACGAAAAAGGGTTTTGAAAAAGTTCGAAAAACAACCCCCTTTTCGGCCAAAAAATCCCCAAAAAATCTGTTATTATTTTTTTATAAAAAAACGGCTCTAACGATTTTGATAAAATTTGGCTTATTTGTAGCCTTTATGTGCCCTACCATATGCAAAAACCCGAATCTTTTTTAAAAATTCTCGTTTAGCTAATAATAATAATAAATGATTTTTGGAGGGTTTTTGGCCATAAAGGGGGTTGTTTTTCAAAAATTTTCAAAACCTTTTTACGTGCATCTATAAAGACCAAATTGACGTGTTTGGTGCAAATTTGTTCGAAATCGATCGAATAGTTTTCTCTCTAGATAATAATAATAATATTTATTAGTTAATCTTCAACTTTAATAAAAAAAACTCTCCTACCCCACCCTACAAGTCACAGTGAATCTGTTTAGTAACTTAAATATGTTTGTGAGAAAGTATGTGCCAGTTCCTGGTACCGTTTATTTAAATAGTATTTTCGTAATGTATCTAATTAACCTGTAGTAACAACAAATTGCTCAGGTCGGCGTGTCACTCACTCACCGTTGTCCATCTCGTCGTAGTACTCGGCGTACTCGTACTCATCGTAACTCTTAGGATTGGTGTCGGAAGGTTGTTGCGCCTGCACCCGCCTCAGTTTGGTACGTCCCGCCGTTCCTGTGATCAGCAGGCCTACCACTACGGCAGCCTGTATGCACAGCATCGCTTCACGCCGCACAACTGAGCTCTCTCCTATGTCTTCCCGTTTATCCCGGGCTCCCGGCCCAAGGAGTGGGGCAGTGTCAGTCAACTCCACGGGGTTTTTTGTCACTACGTTCGCCGACGCGAGCTAATTAATTAACGCGATTTGTGTTCGGATCGTATGGAGCTTTTTCAGACTGTTTTGAACCGATTTTTAAAAAACTCTATTGCGGACGCGTTTGGCGTGGTTTTGAATTTATTTTAAAGAATCTACATATATGTTGTCGTTGCTCTGAACGAATGACTGACTATCATAGAGCAAACACTACTTAACATACAAATAGGAAAACTTAAAGGTTTATTCTTACGGGGTCCATAGACGCTCACTATGAAAGGAAATTGCAAAATTTAGAATTTAAAGCGTGAATTAGTGAAAACACGGGGCACTCTCCCAGCCCTGTATCAGGTAGAACAGCTGATTCCGATCAAAAGCTCGGCAACCAATGTTTGTTGAACGCGTTTACATCCATTACCATAACAACCAACTTGGCGAATTTAAAATCAGTTTATTATTCTTCATAACGTACAGTATGTTTAGGTTGGGTTGACAAAATACAAGCAAAAACAAATAATCAACGAAAAAGGCTTACCGTCTTCCAAAATTCAAACATCTGTTTGAACTACGAATTAACTATAAACGGAACAGCTAATTTGGATAAAAATCTTGGCAACAAAGGCCGCAGCCAGGAAAACTTTTCGGGGGGGGGGGGGGGGGGTCCGGGAAGTACCGGGTATTTGAATTTAAACCCTTAAACACGTTCACTGCTAAGGACGCACATTATGTGAGCTTGACACTGAGCACTATGAGAAGCGGCCGACGCACAGTGCATTGTACCAACTCCCGTATTGGGGGTATTTTCAATACACAATGCATTGCGTGCTTCGCTCGCCAACCCCCTATGTAACCCCAACTGTGATTTCATTATTGTATTAAAGTAGGAGAGTAACTAATAAATATTATTATTATCAACCAATTATTACACATAACTTAACTATTATCCTTCATCTGATTGTTTTTACAGTTACACAATCCGATAGGGAATCAAAAAGACTACAAAAAAGGTGTAGACGTTTTTTTCCGTTAAAATGTACGGTTTTTAAGTTATTTAGGTTTGAAATTTATTTAATGTATGGTTATGAAGCAATACAAAATTATTACAATCATACGTAGAGTATTTTTTGTCCCTCGATATGCTCACGTTTTTATATGAATTGTATTTTAGTTCCACTGTTCATTAAAAGTTAGTTTTAAAAAGAAATAAACGGTACCAGGAACTGGCACATACTTTCTTACAAACATATTTAAATTACTAAACAGATTTACTGTGACTTGTAGGGTGGGGTAGGAGAGTTTTTTATTAAAGTTGGAGATTAACTAATAAATATTATTATTATTATCTAGAGAGAAAACTATTCGATCGATTTCGAACAAATTTGCACCAAACACGTCAATTAGGTCTTTATAGATGCACGTAATAAGGTTTTGAAAAATTTTTAAAAAACAACCCCCTTTATGGCCAAAAACCCCCCAAAAATCAGTTATTATTATTATTATTAGCTAAACGAGAATTTTTAGAAAGATGTGGGTTTTTGTATATGGTAGGGCACATTAAAGGCTACAAATAAGCCAAATTTTATCAAAATCGTTAGAGCCGTTTTTTTTTATAAAAAATAATAACTGATTTTTTGGGGTTTTTTTTGGCCAAAAAGGGGGTTGTTTTTCAAAATTGTTCAAAACCCTTTTTCGTGCATCTATACAGGCGTACTGGACATGTCTGGTGCAAATTTGGTTGAAATCGATCGAATAGTTTTCTCTCTAGCTTTGTATACATACAGACATACATACATACAGACATACAGAAATACAGACATACATACGGACATATATACAGACATACAGACAGACATTTTGTAAAAACCACTTTTTTGGACTCAGGGGGTTCCAAAACGGATATTTCTACAAAAATCTCAACATCGATTTTTTTTGCGATCACTATACTTTCTCTATACTATAGTATATTGAGAAAGTAAAACTAGTTTGGCGGTACAAGTTGGTCAAAATTGTCCGATTTACATCAAATTTAGTATAAAAATAATCGAAATTTAAATACAAAACGTAATTTGATAATGGTTTTTAATAATTTTGGTCAATAATTTAACTGACATTTTGGTATTAGGTACCTAGTACTTGTTCTCATTGAGTGCAGCCAAGCGTCACTAATTAGGGTCGGGTGGGCGGAAGACCCTAACCTTTTCTTGGTTCAGAGTTAGGTTGTCCGCAACTATAAGCATTGAAGAAACAATACTATAGTGTTGTTTCTTCAATGCTATAAGTAAGTAAGATGTTGTGTGAAGATAATTCTTGTTTTGGTGGTTGGCATTCCCGTTTTCATCCCTTAAAGGCAAACAATCAAAATACGAGTGCTCTGTTTTTTATTTTATTATGTATTTATTTTCTATTATTTTATCAAAATCCAGGCTGACTTTCGATCAAAAAACCTACTTGTACCAGGCACCAAAGTTTGTTAATTCGTTACAATAGATATAAAACAAATTCATGAAACCAAACGATTTTTGAGAAAAACTGAAAATTGGTTGTTACAGAGTGATAATGTTGAGGACATCTTCGACTGCTTAACATAATTTATTGAATTAAGGAAAGAAGGCAATGTTACTTATATTGGGCAGGTACTCTTGGTAGAACCGAGTTGTAAACAGTTTAAAATTACTTTTTAAGTTACGAGGATAGATTAGGACAGTCTCTTGCTCTAATTTTTGTTGCAATTTTTTGAAGGTAAACCCAAAAACTGTCTTTGCCAAACGGGGTTGCCTAATTTCCTGTTTTTTTTTTTATTCGGTTGGAATTTTATATAAATTATTGTAATTGTTATGTATTTAACTAAACTGTATTAAACAATTAAAACACTTATGTATAGTAGGATATAAATAGTTATTATGTTATGTATATAATTGTATATAAGTGTTTATATGTACAATATTTGTAGAGATGATTGTATTCTTAAAGGGAAATAAAAAGCATTCATTCATTATGTTTTTACTTTCTCCACCCCTATACCCTATATGGAGAAAGTATTGTTTTCGTCCAAATTTTCGAATTTGAATTTTTGTGGAATTATCTGTTTTGGTGCTCCCTGAACTCCAAAAAAATGTTTAGTGGCATTATCTGTGTTGGTGCTCCAAGAACCCAAAAATATTTTTAGTGGAATTATTTGTTTTGGTGCTCCCTGAACCCAAAAAAGTGTTTTTTTGGTGATGTCTGTCCGTGTGTCTGTAAGGATGTGTACAGAGCTGGAGACCATACCAATGGTCCGATTTTGATAAAAATTGGTACGAAGGTGTAGTTCTGGAATATCTCCAGGTGTTTTTTTTTTCTTGATATTTTCAAATTTTCAATTTTTAAGGGGTTCTATCCCCCAAAAATGGCAAAAAAACGAGAAAAATCAAAATTTTCAAAAACGATTCTAACGATTTTGATAAAGTTTGGCTTATTTGTAGCCCTTAATGTACCCTACAATATGAAAAAAACCGCATCTTTCTAAAAATTCTCGTTTAGGTAATAATAATAATAATAATAACTGATTTTTGGGGTTTTTTGGAAAAAAATTGTGTTGTTTTTTCAAAATTTGTCTAAACCTTTTTTCATGCATCAATACAGGCTTAATTGACATGTTTGGTGCAAATTTGTTCGAAATAGATCGAATAGTTTAAATAATAATATAATATACTATGGATGTGTGTTACATGCATCTAATATTTTCCATGGTAACATTTTCCTACTTTTGCAATTCTAAATAACCACCTCCTATGCTACTCTTGGGAAGGTATAAAGTTTCAACTGGGAGAAAGTATGTTACAGTTATCTGGTACCGTTTATTGTTATTACATTTAGAAACAGTTGAGCAAAATTTCCTGTCTTCTTATGGGAATTAAAAGAGTATTGTTTAAGGGTAGTTGCCCAATTTTTAACCCTTAAATGTAAACAATTGAAATCATTTTTACGGCGATAGATCCCTCTTGTGCTGATTAATCAATTAACCAAACTTCAGCTCTGTACCTTCAAGGAAAGTGTAATAATGAATTTTGATAATTTTAGAGGTTAGTCTCCGAGTTTTCATCCCTTAAACGAAAATAATAAAAACGCAATAGCTCTAATTTTGTTATATACATAACAAGAGGAAAGGCGGGGACTCTCCGCCTCGGACGAGTACATTTTGACATGGGTATGAAAAAGAAGGGACTGCTATCAAATTTTTTGGGGGGGGGGGGGCAGGTCAGGACGGGGAATTTGAATTTAAACCCTTTTAACAGTTCACTGCTAAGGATTCCACATGTGAGCTTGACACTGAACATTATGAGAAGCGGCCGACGCACAGTGCAATGCACGCCAACTCCCGTATTGGGAGTATTTTCATACACAATGCATTGTGTGCTTCGCACGGTAATTTTAAGCCTATGTGCTATGGACGCACATGTGCGTCCGCTTTAAAATATTAGTGATTATTACGTAGAAAGGTTTTACAATAAAAAATTTAGTAATTTCTACTCATTTAGGCTATAGATATAAAAATATTAGTTAATCTCCTACTTTAATATCACCTCTCCTACCCCTCCTACAATTATGAAGTCACAGTGAATCTGTTTAATAATTTAAACTAGTGGACCCGGCAATGTTTCGCTATTGCTTGATTTACCTAACCTAAAATTATATTCAGTTTTTGATCCAAATCAGTTGTTGATCAAAATCAGCTGTTTTAAGCTTTTCATACGAACAGCTGTTTTTTGTGCCCCTGATAAAATCAAAAGAAATCTTTCTTCTTCTTCCTTAAGATTGACCTTCCATAAGATTAACATTGAAACTTTGAGGGCCACTGGGGCGTATCCCTGAGGACCGATGTAAATTATAATGGGATTCTGCTCATCTACAGGACACTACCTTTCTAACGGTATGCGCGAATTTCTCCTACGATGCACACAAGCTGAGAAAAAAGGACGACAAGTTTTGTGCTTGCCTATTAATATATAGATATGTTTGTGAGAAAGTATGTGCCAGTTCCTGGTACCGTTTATTGATTTAAAGATAAAACAACACGCTTTTGCTTTCCATATTCTCATTCACAAACTCTTTTTTTTTTCTTTAGAGCTACGGAACTTTTTAATTTCTCCTGATTTTAAAAGAAATAAACGGTACCAGGAACTGGCACATACTTTCTCACAAACATATTTAAATTATTAAACAGATTCACTGTGACTTCATAATTGTTGGAGGGGATAGGAGGGGTGATATTAAAGTAGGAGATTAACTAATAAATATTATTATTATTAGCTAGAGAGAAAACTATTCGATCGATTTCGAACAAATTTGCACCAAACACGTCAATTAGGCTTGCTGGATGCACGAAAAAAGATTTAAAAAAACGGGAATTTTTGGAAAGATGCAGTTTTCTGCATATGATAGGGTACATGAAGGGCTACAAATAAGCAAAATTTTATCAAAATCGTTATAGCCTTTTTTTATAAAAAATAATAACTTATTTTTTGTTGTTTTTTTTTAAAAAAAGGGGGTTGTTTTTCAAAAAAATTCCAAAACATTTTTTCGTGCATCTATGCAGGCCTAATTGACATGTTTGGTGCAAATTTGTTTGAAATCGATCGAATAGTTTTCGCTCTAGCTTTGTATACATACAGACAAACATTTTGTAAACATTAATTTTTTGGACTCAGGGGGTCCCAAAACGGATATTTCCACAAAAATCTCAACATGGAAGTTTTTTGCGATCACTATACTTCCTCTATTTAACTAGTACAGTGAGAAAGTAAAATTACATACAGACAGACACACGGTAAACTAAACAAAGTATACCCATGGTTTTATACGACGTGTTACGTTTCTTATGATACAAGGAACAAAATGTCCCGAAGTGTGTGCATAGAGTTGGAGAACACCCTGTTTAACGAAAATTCCAAAGACTTCACTTCATTAACAGATTTGTTAGATTCTTTTACTAAGTCCTATATTTGTATATACATCGTATAATAATTCGACCACGCAGCTGAACCGCTGACGTGAGTTGAGCGAATGTCCAAAATCAAGTTTAGCCTGTATGTTTTAGGGTGTACCAATCTTACAAAAGAATAATTAAGGGAACGGAAGCAATACTGGGCCACATAGATTGGTACTGTTCAAAACTTACCTTTAAATTTAAATATCACCAAACGTAGGAATGTTTCAGCTTATTACTCACAATACACAAGATACCTAGAGGTTAACTCAATAAACCATAGAAATAGATGTAAATTTTGGCTTTATTAACCAAAATGTAAAAAAAAAGTTTATATGCCCTTAATACAAAAAAAATGAACTTATTTATATGCCCTTAGTACAAAAAAAATGAAATTATTTAAAAGAATACATATATATTTTATTAAGTTGAATTTAAAAGCCCTCCCCAAAAATCAAAATCAAAAAACCCTCCCTTTTAATAATAATTACAGAATTTATACAGAAAAGATTAACAAGTTACAAAGTTTTAACATGAAATACCATGGATTTGTTTAAGAATAAATATATATGTCGTTGGCCAACTCTAAAGCTAATTATAAATAATTGAATAAATAAACAAAATTAATTATGAGACGTCTCTCTATAAAAAAAAAGGTATATGAATTTCTAATATACAGCCCTTAGGGCTAAGTTCCAAAATGTGCTAGCTTGCTCCTCCCAATTATTAAACACAAACATATCCTATATAGTATACATATACAAAATTACTTTTTCAAAATACAGCCTGTTTAACATTTAACACAAAAATCAACTGGAGATCATTCATATTTTAAATTAATCTCTGTCTGTAACTAAATCACTGTAGATATAAGAATTTTTATTGTATTTAAAGTCCTGTTGGAAGGTAGGCCTTTTCAGTAAGGCGTAGCTGTGGTGTAGCTTATGGCATTGTATGGTTAAATATTCCCTGAAGTTGAACCAGTGTAACTGGCATTCAGAAAATAAAGGCTTATAACAAAGGCATGTTAATTAGTCTTGCGCATGACTCGCGACAAAAAAACTTAAGGAATTAATTCACGACAAAAATTTAACTACATCAGCGACATGACAAGGTGGACTTTCCTGTAGTGGAAGCAATGGAGGACTCGGTTCTCGAAAGTTCTAAAGAAGCAAGGTTAACGGTCTATAGAATGAGTCAGCTGTTCGGTATATCAGATAAGGAAACCGCTTAATAGCGAGCTATGCCCAAAGTAGATACTGTACGGAGGTGGCGTCTGGCGGAGAAAAGGGAAACTATTTGGAAGTTGGTGAAGGTAGGCAGAAGTTGTAACTAGTCGGTAAAGATAATTACAGAATGTGAAGTCGGAGACGTAACAAGGGTTTCAACCAACTATTTGGGAATTTTTTCTACTCACGATGATGGGGCTGAATAGCTGGCTGCGTGTGGCTCACGCGCTGCTTCGTTCCGCTCACGGTGGAAACGCTCTCTTTGCGAGTTTGCCCTTCGACCTTGAAGCCTCTTATTATGGACGGCTTTTCTGCACTTTGCTCGCATCAGCCGTCGGCCACGGATCAGTAGCTGCCCCCAAGGTAAAACCACCCACGTGGATTTGAACCGGGTACTTTTACGGTATTTTACGTTTTGATCGATTTCGAGGCAACAGGACAATTTTATAAGTTCGTGTAAAAAAACAAAATGTACAGAATAATATATAAACAAATAATACTATTTAATTTTTAACATAAAACCACAAA
>JAGFPH010005607.1:63512-73779 GCA_018207615.1 Philaenus spumarius
ACCTTTAGCATTGAATCTTGAAACAGATGTGTACGAATACAGCGTATCAAACTTAATTGTTGATCAGCTGTTATTTGGAAAACAAAACAGCAGCAGCCATGTTTGAATTGTTACGAGAAACGTTTTAAATTTTGGAAATTTTCTGAACAATCTGTACTAGGGGAAACCCCTGCTTGCTCGGCACTCCAACTCCGTTGATACCTTCTATACACGTAATCATGTTATGTTTTCTTTAAAATAAAGGCGTAGGATTAATAATAACCCCAAAGCTAAGATTGTAAATAATGTTAAATGTTCCAATCAAATTATTTCGTATATTTTATAATAGCAGTTATAATAAAGATTGAAAGAACCAGAAAGGCTCAGGTCTACACTTTAATAAAAACCTAACCTAAAAGTTAGAAATACAAAATAATTGCTTCAGAGTTTGAAATCAGCTGTTAATGGAAATATTGGAGCAAACAGCAGTTTTATCTGTAATTTTATTCAATTAGTTGCTATGGTAATAAATGTAAATACATGTGTTGGTTTATCATTCTAGGCCTAACCTAAGATTTTTTCCGACTAAATTTACAAATATTGAAATAAAAAAATGTTTTATCAAAATGAATTATGCTACTCATGGATAGTGAAGCTTTTTATTAGTAAAACTATTCTTTCAATAGGTTCAGTAGTTCCAGAGATTACCCCTTAGCTACATACAAACAAACAAATGTTACTGCTTTATAATATTAGTATAAATAAGCAAGTTGTAGGTTGAGGTTAAATGTAACACATTTTATAAATAAAAACCGCAAATAAATGTAGCACGGTACCACAAATTTATCTGAGTTTCTATGTGTACTTGAAAAACTTGGGGGGGGGGGGGGGTGTAAATGGAACAGGGAATACAACCCTTGACCTTTGCTCCTGACTTTCTCTACCGTATGCGTAACTGATAAGCACCATTTTTCATGCACTGATAGGATAGCAATACCTCCCTCATTTTGTTTCTGATATTTGTTGTGATAGCACTCAGTTTTGCCTTTTACTTTCTCACTATACTATAGTATAGAGAAAGTATAGTGATCGCAAAAAAAAATCGATGTTGAGATTTTTGTGGAAATATCCGTTTTGGGACCCCCTGAGTCCAAAAAAGTGGTTTTTACAAAATGTCTGTCTGTATGTCTGTATGCATGTCTGTATGTATGTCTGTATGTATGTCTGTATGTATGTATGTCTGTATGTATACAAAGCTAGAGAGAAAACTATTCAATCGATTTCAACCAAATTTGCACCAGACATGTCCAGTACGCCTGTATAGATGAACGAAAAAGGGTTTTGAACAATTTTAAAAAACAACCCCCTTTTTGGCCAAAAAACCCCCAAAAAATCAGTTATTATTTTTTTATAAAAAAACGGCTCTAACGATTTTGATAAAATTTGGCTTATTTGTAGCCTTTAATGTGCCCTACCATATACAAAAACCCGCATCTTTCTACAAATTCTCGTTTAGCTAATAATAATAATAATAACTGATTTTTGGGGGTTTTTTGGCCATAAAGAGGGTTGTTTTTCAAAATTTTTCAAAACCTTTTTACGTGCATCTATAAAGACGTAATTGACGTGTTTGGTGCAAATTTGTTCGAAATCGAATGAATAGTTTTCTCTCTAGCTAATAATAATAATATTTATTAGTTAATCGCCTAGGCTACTTTAATAAAAGTATACAAAGCTAGAGAGAAAACTATTCGATCGATTTCAACCAAATTTGCACCAGACATGTCCAGTACGCCTGTATAGATGCACGAAAAAGGGTTTTGAACAATTTTGAAAAACAACTTCCTTTTTGGCCAAAAAACCCCCCAAAAAATCAGTTATTATTTTTTTATAAAAAAACGGCTCTAACGATTTTGATAAAATTTGGTTTATTTGTAGCCTTTAATGTTCCCTACCATATCCAAAAACCCGCATCTTTCTTAAACTTCTCGTTTAGCTAATAATAATAATAATAACTGATTTTTGGGGGTTTTTTTGGCCATAAAGCGGGTTGTTTTAAAAAAATTTTAAATCCTTTTTACGTGCATCTATAAAGACCTAATTGACGTGTTTGGTGCAAATTTTTTCGAAATCGATCGAATAGTTTTCTCTCTAGATAATAATAATAATATTTATTAGTTAATCACCAACTTTAATAAAAAAACTCTCCTACCTCACCCTACAAGTCACAGTGAATCTGTTTAGTAATTTAAATGTGTTTGTGAGAAAGTATGTGCCAGTTCCTGGTACCGTTTATTTATTAAAGTAAGAGATTAACTAATAACTATTAATATTATTATCTAGAGAGAAAACTATTCGATCGATTTCGAACAAATTTGCACCAAACACGTCAATTAGGCCTGTATGGATGGACGAAAAAAGGTTTTGAAACGTTTTGAAAAACAACCTCCTTTATATGGCCAAAAAAACCCCCAAAAATCAGTTATTAAAATTAGCTAAACGAGAATTTTTAGAAAGATGCAGTTTTTTGCATATGGTAGGGTACATTAAAGGCTACAAATAAGCCAAATTGTATCATAATCGTTAGAGCGGATTTTTATAAAAAAATAATAATTGATTTTGGGTTGGGGGTTTTGCCAAAAATTTTCGAAACCTTTTTTCGTGCATCTATACAGGCCTACTTGACATGTTTGGTGCAAATTTGTTTGAAATCGATGGAATAGTTTTCGCTCTAGCTTTGTATACATACAGACATACATACATGTTTAGGCCTACATGCAAACATACGGACAGACATTTTGTAAAAACCACTTTTTTTGACTCAGGGGGTCCCAAAACGGATATTTCCTCAAAAATCTCTACATCGATTTTTTTGCGATCACTATACTTTATTTTATACTATAGTATAGTGAGATAGTAAAAGTAAATGTGTGCGGTCGTGGGACCCCCGTCAGAAACGAAGTCCATCACGCCTTTTCTTCAACTCTTTTACCAGCCTTAACGACAACATACACACACAATTTTAATCTTTCAATTGCCGTTTATTATCAGTTTGTTTTTTATACAAATATTTACTGTTTCCATACGTTTAATGTTATTATAATAAAGGTGTAGAATTAATTATAACACCAAAGCTAAGATGGTGAACACAGTTAAATGTACGTTCATTGTATATACATTCAATAAACATAAAATGTTGGTTCATCAGTCTAGGCCTAACTTAAATTTATCGTGCGTATGTTTAATTTATTTTACCTGTCTTAACGACAACAAATATATACAATAATTTTGTTTAAAAGCGATAAATAAAAAAATTTTAGGTTAGGCCTACACTCGATTCCACGTTCACCGTGCAGTACAGGTCTTACGGGAGAATAGACATGCTACTACCATTACAAGGAACATCACGTTTATTGTCATGCGGTTGCTTCAACTGACCGAGCATTGCATGGGAGTTGATGTTTTTTAGTTGGCTAGTACAGCTGAGACTGTCGGATAAATAACATGGCTTATGAACGCTCTGTACTGCACGGTGAACGTGGAATCCAGTGTAGCCTTAAAATTACTTTCTAGGTCTAAGTTAAAATTATTGTATGCATGTTGCCGTTAAGGCAGGTAAAATAAATTAAATATACACACAATAATTTTAGGTGGCCTAGACTGATGAACCAACATTTTATGTTTATTGGTATAGTTGCCTCAAAAAGTAGAGAGACATCCCTCAGGTAGAACGGACAGTCCTAATCACCTATTAACAAACAATGCCTTTGTTAGAAGCGGTCAACCGGGGGACTGCCGGCATCGACTAAAATTAGCCTACAAGAAATTCTGTGTTACACTATAATTTGCAAACAATTGATACATTAGGCCTACATTATCGAATGACGGCTCATTTTTTTCGTCTTACTTAGACGAATAAAAACAATTTGAATCACAGTTCTACGACGTATCGTTACTGAAATAACAAGTGTAGCTTAACTTATTCAAATATTGCCGAGTGATATTGAAAAACCCGTTATCTATGAGTCATGTTTTTGATATTTTGTTGGTAAATGCCTGCCTTCGACCATAGAGTTTGTTTGTTGCTTTTCGCAAGTGAATATCGTTGAGATGTGGCGTCCGTGGTATGATAGTAACCAAGCGAACGATCCTGTCGAAAGTGCAAATGATAATCCTGTGCAAGTGAACGTTGAAAGTGATTTATCGGTGAAACCACACATTGCAGGTAGCAGCAATCACCTCACTAAGGGGCAGCAAGCAGTAATTCAGGCCATGGTGTGCTACGCCGAGGAAAAATACTCTAAGAGTCCTGTAGCAGATGCTGTAAAAGTTCTAGGAGTACGGTGCAAAGGGTGAAATCTAAGGAAATAACATCTGTAAATAAACGGTATCAGTTAACTGACACAAACTTTCTCCCAACTTACTGTAGTCAAAATAATATTGTTTTTAATCATTTTATTTACTACTTTTTAGAACAAAACAAAAAAATAATATTCTACCTACGTCAATCGTATAAAAAAGTTATTGTCCCAGGCGGGATTCGATCGCGCGACCTTTGAATTACTGGCCGTCCTCACTACCTTTGTGCTACCCCGTGCGGCCGTCGCCGTGATGCTAGATTGACAACATAAACTTGTTTATTTTTTAACATTTCCCCATAATTATGAAACGCCGAAGTTTTGATAAAAGCGGGTGGTGTCATTTTGTTTGGCATCTTAAGCACTATAAATACTGAAAATTTGATCAAAATCGTTAGAGCCGTTTTTGAGAAATTTGCATTTTTGTCGTTTTTTATTGGTTTTTAGGGGTAAATTAGGGTTTAGTACCTACATACCAAATTTCATGAAAATCGGACCAATAGTGTCCCCTCTGGTCGTGTATACATACTGACACACTGACAGACAGACACCACGTTAAAAACACTTTTTTGGGTTCAGAGAGCACCAAAACAAAAAATTCCACTAAAAATATTTTTGGGTTCAGGGAGCACCAACACAGATAATTGCACTAAACAATTTTTTGGGGTTCTGGGAGCACCAAAACAGATAATTCAACTGAAAATTCAAATTCGAACATTTTTACGAAAACAATACTTTCTCCATATACTACGTATAGGGTGGAGAAAGTAAAAACGATCAGTCGTTAATAAAAGGTTTAGGCGAATTGATGACTTTCAATGGAAAATCATCTAAAGAACAGTTTACGAACAGTTTACCTCCAGATGCACATTTTCACCATCACACCACGGGCGAAAAGCAACAAACAAACTGAACTATGGTCGAAGGCAGGCATTTACCAACAAAATATCAACAACATGACTCATAGATAACGGGTTTTTCAGTATCACTCGGTAATATTTAAATAAGTTAAGCGACAACGGTTATTTCGGTACGTCGTAGAACTGTGATTCAAATTGTTTTTTATTCGTCTAAGTAAGACGAAAAAATGAGCCGTCATTCGATAATGTAGGCCTAATGTATCAATTATTTGCAAATTATAGTGTAACACAAAATTTCTTGGCATATTAGTCGATGCCGGCAGTCCCCCGGTTGACCGCTTCTACAAAGGCATTGTTTGTCAATAGGTGATTAGGACGGTCCGTTCTACCTGAGGGGTGTCTCTCTACGTTTTGAGGCAATTATATGTATTTCAGCGCTTGACAATAATATCTGAACTATGCCGGACGGAACCGATCGTCTCTTAATTTAAATTGATGAACCAAAAGAATGTTATGTTTCTTGAATGTATTTACATTCATTGTCATAGCAACCGTTTTGATAACGCTTTTTCGTTACGCGTATTTTCAATTTGTAATTGCCATAGCAACCATTTTGATAACGCTTTTCGTTACTTGTATTTTCTATTTGTAATTGCCGTAGCAACCAATTAGTAACACTTTTTTTCGTTACGCATTACATTTTCTATTTGTTAACTCCTTCCGAAATCCGTGATAAGGAAGTTCGTTCCAATAACATTTTCCATGACTTTGATTGTCCATTACTTTGAAACGAAGGAAGATATCAAGCTCTATTTGGCGCCATTCTGTTTCTATTTTTAATAAGCTTTTCAATGATGTATTGCATGACCTACCTTTAAATAAGTGTTGACGCCCCTAAGCCACCCAAAATAATAGAGGCTCAAAACATTTGTAATGTCATGCAACACAAGTTATATACAAAGTTTTGTTAACTTATTTTCAGTGACAACAATAATGAGGGCGTTAAAGGGACTTTACGAACACTCTGTATAATTCTTCAATGTACCATGGGCACAGTGGATGCAAAATAAAACCCTGTATATCTGATATTTTTTTCGGGGCGGATTTAGTTTTAAAACTCTAATATTCCAACTGTGCCATTTCACGCGACTTGCATCAAACAGCTGATGGTGGGCTGTTGTGTTCAAGGCCGTGTAAAAACCACTAATTAATAATCCAGATGGCAGCGAGTGAAGAGACACTTCTGTTCCGACGAAACCGTGTCCTTCATATTATAACGGTGGCATTGATTCCAAAGGTTCAAGTCCAGTACTGAGCATTCTATATTTGGCAAACAATTTAGTAAAGTGTAGAATGGCTAGGGTTCCGTACCAAAAAGTCTTACCGAAATTATATTAATAACAGCACAGCAACACTTTATACCCAATTAGGGGAAAACCCCTGCGTGCTCTGCATGCCAACCCCGTTGGAACCTTCTACACGCATAATCATGTTGTTTTCTTTCAAATAAAGGTGTAGGATTAATAAAAACCCCAAACCTAAGATGGTAAATAATGTTAAACGTTCAAATCAAATTATTTCGTATATTTTATAACAGCAGTTATAATAAAGGTTAAAAGAACCAGCAAGGCTCAGGTCTACACTTCAATAAAAACCTAACCTAAAAGTTAGACATACAAAATAATTCCTTCAAATTTGTTAAACTGCTGTTAATGGCATTATTAGAGCAAACAGCTGTTTTATCTGTTATTTTATTCAATTGGTTGATATGGTAATAAATGTAAAGTCTAGGCCTAACCTAAGTTTTTTCCGACTAAATTTACAAATATTGAAATAAAAAATGTTTTTACCGAAATGAATTATAGCCTATGTTTCTCAGGGATAGCGTAGCTTCTTATTAGTAAAACTATTTGTTCAATCGGTTCAGTAGTGCCAGAGATTACCCTCCCTACATACAAACAAACAAATTTTACCTCTTTATAATATTAGTATAGATATGGGTACTTAGTGGTCCTGGCATACAGTAAAGGAAAGAGAGATAGAAACCGTTAGCCCCTGGTACGGTATACAGTCATGCTAACAGCAGTGTGCGACGTGAAACCGGGCGATATTTAATATTTTCATAGGTATTTACGTAAAACATAGCCCTCCATTTTACTTGTTTGGTTTAACGATAATTATAAGAAATCGCAAACCTACTCCTAAAATAATTTCATCTCGCAGCTGACGTAAGTTTTGTGAGGAAATTTACCTACTCAGGAAGGCGCTGAATAGCTGCCTGTGTGTACGAAATATATTAGAATTTGCTTGCACCAAAGCCTCCAGCTTTGATTCACGCACTACTCCGTTCCACTTTATGGACTGTTTCGCTTAGCTCGCAGCGTACAAACTCGGCCGCCGGCCTCGGATCTGAAGGTGCCCCCACGTGAATTTTAACCCCCCCCCCACGGGTACTTTTATGGTATTTTACGTTTTGCTCGATTAAGCGAGCTATAAGAACCTGTAAAAAAACACATAATGTGCAGAATAATATCCTACATTTTTTTTTAAATGTCTCATTCTAGTACACAAAACATCTAAAAACAAGTTACTTCCAGTCAAAAAACGTGCTTCCGTTAAGTAAAAAATATTTAATGTCGCATGACTAGCTTTTCATTAAAACGTTTAAGTCGACTGCTACATCTTAGAAAATTTTGTAAAAAATAAAATTTACGAAATCGGTTCGGAAGCAATTTTTTAGGCCAAGCACTTTGAAATGAACATTTTTTGTCTCCCGAAAGTTTTTCTAAAAACTCTTCCTTTTCGAGATATTAGCAACTTTACGTCGATTTATTTCAACACGTTTAAGGGCCGCATTTTCTTTTGGGTGGTCCGATTTTAATTTTCTTTATGTCATTTTCCTAGTCTTAAATATACCTTTAAAATGAGGCATCACATGGCAATACTTCCCATTTTAAAATTTTGAGTTGCCCCAAAAATCCCCCATTTTTAGGGGGCACTCTAAATTTCCGATTGCTTCAAAAGATACTTTGGGCTATGTTAGTATCGCAACCCAAAGGATATTTGTTTGTTTTAACAAACACAAAAGTTAAAGGGGGGAAGTGACTTTATAACCACCCTAAAAAGTTAATGACACCCTAAAACGTGTTCTGGGGACCATGATCTGTGCTCATTTACTACTCCCGACCTTAAGTCAAGAAACAATGTTTCAAAGTTGATAAAATGCCTTCGCCAGTTTAGATGAGTTAGCATAAACAGTTAAAAACTAATTAATTGTATCTGAAACGGTTTCCCAAATATCTGTTTAAAACTCTAAACTTTTAGATAACGATCCAAGGGCCAATGTGTTAAATTAGGTTATTCAATACTAGGGGCTCTGCCCCTGGACGCTCCGCGTCCCAACCCCGGCTCGGCCTTCGGCCTCAGATGGCTGCTTCGCTTCGCTCGCAGGTGGAAAATTCGATAAAGAATCTCGTTAATCTTTGGCTCGTTTGTACATAGGTGACCGAGCATAAATCAGCTGTTTTATTTGGCAGCTGACTCAAACTCATTAAACATTATCTCCATAAGATTAACATGGGAAATTTGAAGGATTGTATACCGGAGCTCCTTCTCGGGTGAATAGCGGCTGAACGGATGATAATATATAAGACTTGACATATCTGTGAATGATTATGTTCAGTTTTTGATCCAAATTAGCTGTTTTATATATAATAGGTTTGTAACAACCAATGTTTGAATTGAATTAAAATATAGTTAGCATTTATCGATGATTTTTGTTTGTGTTTGTTTTTAGTTTGTCAATGTAACCTCAAAAAGGTAATACTCTTCAAATTTTCTAAGTAATGTTGCTATGGTAATGAAAGTAACAAACATGATGTGTTGCTAAGTTTTTTATACGAACAGCTAACCTAAAATTATATTCAGTTTTTGATCCAAATCAGTTGTTGATCAAAATCAGCTGTTTTAAGCATTTCATACGAACAGTTGTTTTTTGTGCCCCTGATAAAATCAAAAGAAATGTTTCTTCCATAAGATTAACATTGAAACTTTGAGGGCCACTGGGGCGTAGCCCTAATGTCCTAGGACTTTGGTAAATGGCCTAAAACCTTCCCAGGGTTAACCTGTGTTACTATGCAAAATTTAAAAGTAATCGGATGAATGGTATACGAACGCAAAGTGGACAAAGAACCAAAAAAAAACCCCATAAGGAATACACAGCAGAAATTTGCATTTGATTATAACGTTTGTAAGGCGAAAGATACATGATTTGTAATGCTTGATGACATATCTGTGAATGATTACCTGCAATTTAAAAAAAAAATAAGGAAATCGGCCGGATAGAATGGCCGTACTGACTGCCACAAGTTTTCATAAATTCTTTTAATATATAGATTTTAGCGAATTTCCATGGGAAAGATAAGCTATTGCGGTGACTCTTATGGTGAGGCCTAAAGCCTAGTCCACATTTGCAAACAAGAAACAACAAACTGTTCGCAAACAAATGTCTGTCATTGTTTTGTGTCCACACTAGCTAGGCAGTGTTTCTCGAGATGTTGACTGAAGAAGACGTTCTTCTAGCTTGTGCTAGTTTATATTTAATTCTACACAATGAGGTTAGCTTATCTAGGAGAAGGCGAGGGTGCATTCGCAGATTTCTTGAAGAAGGTCCGTATTACGGTCAAAACTTACTGTCCGATTTAAGGCTTGAAGATGGTGCAGCCTTAAAACTTACTAGGATGACTCCGGCCGATTTTGAGATTTTGTTGAGCCTTGTAGGTCCAAAGATTAAAAAAAATTACAAGGTACAGGGTCCCCATTTCTGCTGCTATTCGACTAGCTGCAACTTTAAGATAAATATTAAGCAAGTCAAGTGGTGATTCTTTCACAAGTTCGCAATATACTTTCAAAATTTCAAAACAGATCATTTCCCGAATCATGCCAGAAGTATGTGAAACCATCATCACAGTACTACGAGGTTTTGTAAAGGTGCGTTAAATACTAAAATATATACGCAATAAATTTTTTTTTCTTTTAAATACAAGTTTCTCCTATGAGAATTAAAATTCT
>JAGFPH010005607.1:81595-93879 GCA_018207615.1 Philaenus spumarius
GTACCAAATTTAGTTCCAATCCGTTCAGTAGTTTTTTAGAAATCGTGATGAGTGAGTCAGTGGGTTTTCACTTTTATATATATAGAAGATAATGAGTTTAAAAATCGAGGCTGTTTGAAAATGTCAAACCAATTACCCCGAAAGCCGTACATTTTAACAAAAAATGTCAGTACACCTTTTTTGTAACCCTTTTAATTCCCTACAGGATGGTGTAACTGTCGAAAAATCGGATGACGGATTGCATTAGTTTTGTTTGTAATGACAGCAAATGTACATACAATATTGCTGTGTTTACTGTGTTGGTATAGGATGCTGGGTTGAACAAACCAATTATTACACATAACTTAGCTATTATCCTTCATCCGATTGTGTTGGCAGTTACACTTTCCTATAGGGAGTTAAAAGGGGTACAAAAAAGGTGTCCCGACATGTTTTGTTAAATTGTACGGTTTTCGGGTAGTTCAAGTTTGAAATTTTGAAACACGTGACTCGATACAATCGGTTATTTTTCGCAAAATAGATCAGTGTTAGGGTAAACATCACGCCAAGTTTGAAAGCGATCGGTAAAACCGTTATGTAGATATGAATTGTTTTGCAAAAGAAATAAAATGGTGGATATCTGGGAAATGGTACGTTTTTGGGGGAAAAAATGTTGTTATTGAGTTTCTCTTTATTTTGGTTCACAAAACTATTTTCTGAAGTTTGGCCCTTTACTTACGGTACACCTTGTATAATATATTTAAAAAAATAGAGAGATAAAGTGCACTGATAATGCAAATGACAAGAGGTTGGTAATAGATGGAATAGTTAGACTTGATTTATCCAAATACCATTCCTGACCCAATGTCACTTTAACACCAACAGGCCAACACATTCCTCTTTGATTCATTCATTATTTTATTAAGATATGCCATTTTAATTTATTTGGAATGTTCGCCAGTCTCCTTATGAGTTACCAGCTGCCCGATCCGGCTTTGCACGGATAGACAAATCAAAGTTAAATGTATATTAACAACAATAAAATATTATATCAATAAATATATTACACTATGTATTTCTTATGGGGATTTTTAATAACTTTGACCCTCCCCCCCGAACCCCCCTAAAATTTCGCGAAACCCTCTCTTAGCGAGCACCTAGGGCCCAAGTGGAAGCTACATACCAAATTTCATTCCAATCCGTTTTGTAGTTTTTTTTAGTAGTCTAACTTTGACACTTCCAAACCGCCCCTAAAATTTTTGAGTTTTTTGTAAACCTTTCTTAGCGAGCACCTAGCGCCCTAGACGAAGCTACCTACCAAATTTCATTCCAATCCGTTCGGTGGTTTTTTTTTTTAGTAACTTTGACCCCCGAACCCCCCTAAAATTTCGAATTTTTTGAAAATATTTCTTAGCGAGCACCTAGGGCCTTAGAGGAAGCTACCTACCAAATTTCATTCCAATCCGTTCGGTGGTTTTTTTAGTAACTTTGACCCCCAGAATCCCCCCTAAAATTTCTATTTTTTTTTAAACATTTCTTAGCGACCACCTAGGGCCCTTGAGGAAGCTACCTACCAAATTTCATTCCAATCCGTTCGGTGGTTTTTGAGATTTCGTGATGAGTGATTTTGATGAGTGATGAGTGGTATTTATATATATATATACAGTACAAGCTGCCCGATCGGGCTTTGCACGGATAGACAAATCAAAGTTAAATGCATATTTCAAAAAAAATATATCAATAAATATATTACACTATGTATTTCTTATGGGGATTTTTAGTAACTTTGACCGCCCGAACCCCCCCCCCCACCGCCTCCTAAAATTTAGAATTTTTTTAAACCCTTTCTTAGCGAGCGCCTAAGGCCCTAGAGGAAGCTACATACCAAATTTCATTCCAATCTGTTCGGTAATTTTGGAGAAATCGTGATTTAGTAATTTTTACCCCCCTAAAATTTCCAATCTTTTAAAACCCTTTTTTAGTGAACACTTATGGCCCTAGAGGAAGCTACATACTAAATTTCATTCCAATCCGTTCGGTAGTTTTGAAGAAATCGTTTTTTAATAACTTTAATCCCCTCAAACCCCTCTTAAAATTTCGAATTTTTACAAACCCTTTCTTAGTGAGCACCTATGGCCATAGAGGAAGCTACATACTAAATTTCATTTCAATCCGTTCGGTAGTTTTTGAGAAATCGTGATGAGTGAGTCAGTGAGTGAGCGAGTGGTATTTCGCTTTTATATACAGGGTGATTCAGTAAAGCGTAACGGGCTATACATTCTCTATGCAAAAATAAGTCGAAAATGTAGAATAACATTTTTTCGATTTCGGCTTAGTTTAGCCGTAAGCCGCCATTTTGTTTTTTTACAAAAACTCGCTGTAACTCTGGAAATAGGTAAGCTATCGACTTCAATTTTGGAATAAGCATTTTATATGTTACGATTAACCAGTGTACCAAACACAAAGAATTTATTTTTATAATTTTCAAAATGGCGGCCGTTACAAATTTTTAACGTGAAATATCTTGAAAACCGTTAACTTTACAAAAAATGTACAAGAAACAAAATATTTTCCTTTTTTAACGACAGACAAAATGCTGTTTTTGTAGTTTCAGTAGGTCAAGGATAACCGAGTTATCGACAAAAAACATAATTTCTTGGTAATTGTCTACAAGCGAATTAGGTACGGCTAAACTAAGCCGAAATCGAAAAAGTGTTATACTACATTTTCGACTTATTTTTGCATGTAGAATCTGATAGCTCGCTAGAAAAATAACTACACCAATTGTTCAATTTTAAAAAATTGTGGTTTTAGGCTAATTTTGGTTGTTGTAGACAATTACCAAGAAATTATGTTTTTTGTCGATAACTCGGTTATCCTTTGACCTACTGAAACTACAAAAAAGCATTTTTTCTGACGTTAAAAAAGGAAAATATTTAGTTTCTTGTACATTTTTTGTAAAGTTAATGGTTTTCAAGATATTTCACGTTAAAAATTTGTAACGGCCGCCATTTTGAAAATTATAAAAATAAATTCTTTGTGTTTGGTACACTGGCTAATCGTAACATATAAAATGTTTATTCCAAAATTGAAGTCGATATCTTACCTATTTCCAGAGTTACAGTGAGTTTTTGTAAAAAAAACAAAATGGCGGATTACGGCTAAACTAAGCCGAAATCGAAAAAATGTTATCTTACATTTTCGACTTATTTTTGCATGTAGAATCTGAATCTGCATAGCCCGCTACGCTTTACTGAATCACCCTGTATATAGATATACATTGTAACGGGATCGGGACCGTGATGGACTTCTGTGTGGGTGGAGGGGGTGACAAATTAGTTAAGAGGGATGCCCTCTTAGGCATATTTACCCATTACTAATGACTATTTTAAAATATCCAGATAGTGGTGACAATCTTACGTGTTCAAACTTTATATAGATTTTAGGAATAGTGGTAACAAATTTAAAACGATATGTTTAAAAGTAATGTAAACAAAACTCAATAAACGGTACCAGGAACTGGCACATACTTTCTCACAAACATATTTAAATTATTAAACAGATTCACTGTGACTTCATAATTGTAGGTGAGGTAGGAGAGGTGATACATTGAAATAGGAGATTGGCTAATAAATATTATTATTATTAGCTAGAGATGTGAGCTAGAGATTATTAGGTAGGAGAGGTGATTTTGTATCAAAGTCGGAGAGGTGATATTAAAGTAGGAGATTAAGTAATAAATATTATGATTATTAGTTGAATGAGAATTTTTAGAAAGATGCGATTTTTTTTAATATGGTAAATTAAGGGCTACAAATAAGCCAAATTTTATCAAAATCGTTAGAGCCGTTTTTTTTTATAAAAAAATAATTGATTTTTTGGAGGTTTTTTGGCCAAAAAAAGGGGTTGTCAATACAGGCCTAATTGACATGTTTGGTGCAAATTTGTTCGAAATCGATCGAATAGTTTTCTCTCTAGATTTGTATACATACAGACAGACAGACTGACAGATATAAAGACAGACAGACATTTTGTAAAAACCACTTTTTTGGACTCAGGGGGTCCCAAAACGAACATTTCCACAAAAATCTCAACATCGAAATTTTTTTCGCGGTCACTATACTTTCTCTATACTATAGTGTAGTGAGAAAGTAAAAGGAACAAACACAGATATGAACAACATAATAATTATAAACAAAATAATTCGACCACGCAGCTGAACCGCTGACGTGAGTTGAGCGAATTTCCAAAATTAAGTTTAGGGTTTCAACCAACTGTTTGGGAAATCGGTATGTTCACGAAGGCGCTGAAAAGCTACCTGCATGTACGAAATGTATTAGTAGAATTTGTCCCCCCTCAGCCACCACCGAGAGCACACGCGCTACTTCCTCCCGCTCGCAGCGGAAAAACTGGCTTTGCTGCATCAGATCAAAAGCGGTAAATCCCCCTAGTGGATTTGATTCGGGTAATTTCATGATATTTTTACTTTTCGATCGATTTCGGGGGAACCAGAAGGGTCGTGTAAGAAAACCAAATGTGCAGAATAATCTATAAATAAATAATAACATTAATTTTATAGAACCCCCAAAAAAATAAATTACCCCCAGCCGTATTGCAAATTACTGGTAGTTGTAACCTATACCGACTGGGCTATTATAACTTACCCTATGACTTACAGACAAAATAAAAAAATAAATTTATTTTTAGTTAAAAGAAGAAACGTTTTTGTCTTTTGTAAATTTTCTTAAAATTAACGGATTTCAAGATATTCAACAGTAAAAATTTTAAACGGCCGCCATTTTGAAAGCAATAAAATTACAGTATTTACGTTTTGTGCACTTTTAAAACATCACGTAATAAGATGAGTTTCCAAATCTGAACTCAATATCTTACCAGCTGCAATGTTTTTTGTAGAAATAAAAAATGGCGGGTTGTTTCAAACAAAGCGTTTTAGGACATAAGTCTATGGGAACTTTTTTTATTTATTTTTATGTAAGGAACCCGCTTCAGAAGTTTGGCGTTCTATTTAAGAAACACCTTAATTTTTAATGACATCCCGAAACGTGTTCTGGGGACCAAAATCCGTTCTCACAATAAGAGTCGCTGGAGTAGCTCATCTACTCAGTACTTATGATATACTCATGTACCAAATATATTGCAATCGGTCACCACGGTAAAAGCCGTGGATTTAATTCTGGTACTTTTACGTTTTGATTGTTTTTGGGGGAACCAGATGGGCTACAAGGTCGAGTAAAAAAACAAAATGTGCAGAATTTTTTCGTATGTCTATTTTTTTAAAGAAAACTTTTAAAAAAATATTCTAGTACGAAAAATCTCAAAAAAAATTTACTTCCGGTAAAAAATTTGGTCTACTTCCGGTCAATTTTTTGGCAAACGAACTCGTCCAAAAGGCTTAGAAAACCAACCTGCGCACTAAATTTGGACCGAATCGGACGTAAAATGCGTCCGTTAGAGTGCGCACAATCATATACACGATACTTCCGGTCAAAAATGTGGTCTACTTCCGGTCAATTTTTTTGGCTAACCTACCAGTTCAAACGACTTAGAAACCCAACGTGTGTACCAAATTCGGTCCAAATCGGACGTAAACTGCGTCCGTTGGAGTGCGCACATATATATATGATTTTTAATGACACCCCAAAACGTGTTCTGGGGACCATGATCGGTGCTCATTTGCTACTCCCGACCTTGGGTCTTACCACAAGGGCCGCTGCAATAGCTCATTTTTCCTATGGAAATTCGCTAATAAGCATGGAAAGTGGTGTTTAACAAGTTCACTGCTACGCAAATTTCGTATTTCCTATGTTAGGAGCTGACCTTTTATTTTTTTATATTTATAGGCTAAACTAGCTGACCCGTACGATGTTGCCCGTGGTTGTTGGTATTTTCAGTCTTTTTGACGTAATTGTAATTCTTTTCAAGTGTTCGTTGAATACCTGTGCGTATCCTATTTAGGAAAGCACTGAAAATTGTATTCCTGTAAACTACTATCTAACATGAAAAAGCTTTAAATATATCGTTTTAATTTATAGTTTTTACTAAGTTTGACTTGCACTTAATTTCATTGACAATGTTGCGAGCACCTACAACCTTAGAGGAAGCTACGTACCAAATGTCATTCCAATTCGTTCTTATAGGGATTTTTAGTAACTTTGACCCCCCCCCCCCAACCACCCTAAAATTTCGAATTTCTTTTAACCCTTTCTTAGCAATGGTTTAAATTAGCTGGTGGTCGTAGAAAATATATTTGAATCACTTTGTAACATCCGCGTTAATTTAGGATGTAACAAACTGGTTCAAATAGAGTTTGTAATTTTATATGTATATGCCTAATTAGTATAAGATATAATATTGTTTAATATTTAAATATACAATATACAGTATATATCAAAGAGTAATGTTAATATCAGTGGTTAGGTGTGATGAAGTTTTACGGAAGGATTAATCATTGTTTGTGTACAAAACAGTGTAGTTGCGTTCGTGCCGCATCGTAAGTGCAGGTTTAGTTTTGGAGAGACCTAAACGTAATCAAACGGGTTATAGGCAAGTTGGACTGTGGCCGGGCTCTTGCCAACCGGATAACTAAAAACACACATACACTGCGTTTCTATTTTGAACTTTATGGAGAGTAGGAAAATCGAATATTTCTTCTCACCAAAAATAAGTGCTAGTGTTAAACGACAGAAATTGAGTACGTCACCAGATTCAAAAATGGGCGATAATAAAGTTGGGGAAATGTCACATGACGAACTAATGGCGGCCATGAGTACGTTACTGGACAATAAATTGAAAACTCTTGCAACGAAGGACGATATTAATTGTTTAGCAGAAGATATAAACATTCTTAAATCAGAAAATGAATTTTTGAAACAAGAAATTACTGTTATTAAAGAACGTGAATCCAAAATTATTGATAAATTAAATGATCTAGAAGGTAGGTCCCGTAGAAATAATCTCGTGTTCAAAGGCATTAAGCACAACCGAGGTGATGACTGTAGAAAAATTATAAAAACTTTTTGTGTTAATGTATTGCAGTGTCATGAAAATGTATGGGTAAACCGTGCACATCCAATAGGTAGTTATGGTTTATTAATAGCGCATTTTCCGGATGACAGGGATTTAAACTGGATAATGAGTAACGCGAGACTCCTAAAAGGAACAGGTTATTTTGTATATAGAGATTACACGAAAGAAGTTAGAAAGAGACGAAATCGCCTCATGGCTGTGAGAAAGGAATTGGAGAGATTAGCGGGTAGGCGTCGGATGCCGCTGATACTCGATAGACTGACTGTCGAAGGATGCAGTTTCACTTGGACAGGAGGTAGACTGATGGCTGGGACGGAGGATGGATGCAGCAAGCTGAAAGAATTGTTGAAGGTCGACATCACCAATTTCGTTGAAGGACTGGAGAACAGCGGGAGTCCACCGCCGTCGCCTGGAGAAAAGGAGGACGTGGCAAACAAGTGAGGAGGCAGCAACCGCACCAATCGGCAGACATCTCCTGAAGTATGCAAGGAAAGTGTTGAGAGCGCAAAAATTGTATGTTATAATGTTAGAGGTTTGAGAGATAAAGTGACTGATTACAAGTTGGTTAATTATTTGTCAAGGTATGACATTTTCATTTTATTAGAAACATTTTTAATGGAAAAAGATATTGATTTAGCAAAAAAATATTTTAGTAAGTTTAAAATTAGTTTTGCTCCAGCAATTAAAGGCAGTGGAGCAGGAAGGCCTATAGGAGGCTGTTTATATGGAATAAATTTAGAATCAAAATTCATAAGTAACATTAATTTTACGCAATGTGATTCTTTAACTAGTATTAGGCTTAGGATAGAAAATAATTTTTTTGTTCATATTGTGCCAGTATATTTAAATTGTAATTTTTGGGATAGGGACTTTGTAGCTTTATCAAACTTTGTTCTTTCACAGCAAGACAAAACAATTATTATTATGGGAGACTGTAATGCAAGGATAGCCGATAGACAAGTTGTTGACGTTAATATTATTGGTGGGTTGTTTAACATTGAAGAGAACCGAAATTCCAAAGATAATGTTTTAAATTTGAGAGGGAAGAAATATTTGGAATTCTGTGAAAATAATGGTTTTGTAATTTTAAATGGCCGAACATTATCTGATAAAAGGGGAGAATATACCTTGATTAGTGCAATAGGCTCTTCAGTTATTGATTTAGCTGCTGTGTCATTAGATTGTCTGAAGTTTGTTAAGGATTTCGCAGTAAACAAATATATTGGTTCAGACCATATGCCAATAGAGTTAGAAATTGTTACGAAATTAGGTTTCAGTAGTAGTGATGTAAGTTTTCCATTGTTGCCAAAATTAATGTGGACCGCAACGGATGATATGAAATATAAGGGAAGAATTAATTCAAATCTTATTCCTGAAGAGGGGGCTGATATAAACACATTATTAAATAATATTACAGAGTGTGTGAGGAGTGCAGCGCATCAAAATAATAACAATAAAAGGGGAAGGGGGAAGTTTGTGCCCAAAAAACCTTGGTATGATAGAGAGTGTGATTTGGCTAGGCGAAGAGGTTTTAAGTTATTGAATCTGTATAGAAATAATAATAATATTTATACTAGAAATTTGTATTTAGAAGCTAATAGGGAATACTTTATTATACGGTCAAGAAAACGGAAGCAATACAATGCGGATTTAGTGCAAAAGGTTAAAGATGTGAAAAATTCAAAACAATTTTGGGAGGCGGTAAAAAGATTTAAGAGGCAATTTCATAATGTGGGGAACAAAATTCGTACTGAAGACTGGATTAGCCATTTTAAAATGCTGCTCGATCCACCGATTGCTGATCATCCTATATTTTATGCTGAACCTTTTTATGAAGATGTTTTTCTCGATAAACGTATACAACTGTTCGAAATAAAGTCCGTATTAAAAACTGCAAAAAATAACAAAGCACCAGGGTTTGACAGAATACCCTATGAATTCTACAAACAGAGCCCGGATTCATTATTAATAGAAATGGAAAAACTCTTTAATTTAATTTTGCATAAGAGTGAGGTTCCACATTGTTTTAAAAAATCAATTGTATATCCATTACATAAGAAGGGTGATATTAATGATGTAACTAATTATCGGGGAATATGCTTTATGGATGCCATTGCCAAAATATTTACAGGGGTAATTTTAAGCAGATTAGATAAGTGGGTGACCAGAAAAAACATACTTAATGAGTTTCAAGCAGGGTTCCGTAAAGGGTACTCTACTGTTGACAATATCTTTAACCTCACGTCCATGATACAATTACGACTTTCGTTAAGCAAGGGTAAGCTATATTGTTTTTTTGTTGACTTTTCGGCGGCTTTTGACCGGATTGACAGGAGAGCCTTATTCTATAAATTGTATTCTTTGGGTATTTCAACAAAAATGGTAAACGTTTTAAAAAATTTATATAACGGTACGGGAGCAGGGGTTTGGTGCGGGGATAGGGTTTCCGAATGTTTTGATACAAGTAAAGGTTTAAGACAGGGATGTCTATTGAGCCCGTTGTTATTTTCATTGTTTATGAATGATCTTGATGAGTGCCTTGGTGGGGGATGTTTGTTTGGAGATACTAAAGTGAGAGTGTTACTCTACGCTGATGACATTGTCTTGATAGCGCCCACAGCGGTAACATTACAGTATATGATTAATAACTTGGAAAACTATTGTGACACCTGGAAGTTAAAGATTAATTTATAAAAATCAAAAATAATGGTTTTTAGGAATGGGGGTAGTTTGGGAAGAGAAAAATGGCGTTATAAGGGGGAGGAAATAGAGTGTGTTAATAATTATAAATATTTGGGATTGGTTCTTACACCTTCATTGTCGTTCCAAACGCATCTGAGTCAAAAGCTTTCTGCTTCTAAAACGGCTATAAATTATGTTTGGGCAAATTTAATGGGGAATAAATACGTGGCGTTAAATTCAAAATTTCAATGTTATAAAGCGGTTTCTCGGTCTATTTTGTGTTATGGGGCGGAGGTGTGGGGATACCGCCAATACGACATAGTCGAACAGTTGCTGCGTTTTTTTATCAAACGAATTCTAGGTTTACCGTCAAATACCCCTAGCTATATGTTATATATAGAAACAAATCAGGAACAGATTTATTTGTTTACGTTGAAGTTGAACATAAAGTACATGTTAAGGGTTTTTAAAATGTCTCCAAACAGGCTTCCTAACATATTAGCTAAGCAAATTATAAGTAAAAACTTGTGTTGGTTTAGGGAATGGCAATTGTTGGCAGAGAGGCATTCTGTTGCATTGTCTGTCGAGCCAGGGTTACAGGGAGGGTGGGGGGATCAGCTTTTTCGATTACTAAATGCGATACGAATTAATATGGGGCAAAGGTGCGTTCGATCAGCTGAGGCTTCCATTTATCACTCGACCTACAGAAATGTTTGTTTGCAGTTGAAAGACAGGGCTTATTTTAATAACGATATTAACATAAATGTAATTAGATGGGTTTTTAAATGCCGAGGGGAATTGCTTCACCTAAATTATAAGCCATGGATAAAAAATATTAATTATAATTGCTCACTGTGCAATCTGGGTGAAATTGAGGATGTTTTTCACTTTGTGGCTAGGTGTCCAATCTTGAGGTCGATAAGAATAGCATGGCTTAATTTGCCGGAATTATCTAGAGAGAAGTTTTTAAGTTATTTAAATGGTGAGGATTGGGTGCGGCTTGCAGGATTTCTGAGGCAGGCATGGCAGTACAGGTGGAATTGGATTAGTGAATTTAATTATTAAATTGCAGATTTAAGTTCTTTACCTTTGTTGGGGGGGGGGGGGGGGGACCTTTGAAATATGTGCATAATTTGTATATTGGATATCTTTGCAATTATAATTATTATTTAAGTTACTTTTATTATTATTTGATTTGTTTTGTAAATTTAATTTAAGTATTTTTGTTTGTTTTTGATTATCAGTAGTGTACCAACCAGGCAAGACGGTCGTATGATCATTGCCATCTTAATGCGAGCAATATAAGTTGTTTTTGTTTATGTTTATGTTTAAAAATAAAAGCATTTTTTCATTCATTCATTCATTCATTCATATACAGTATATATCAAAATAAAGCTACGAATGTGATATTTTAACGGCATTTAGTTTAATTCAGATGGTTTGTTTAGTTTTCAATAAAATATGTTTAAACTCGTGTATGTTTATGGTTATGCATGGTGTCAAATAATTTGTTTGTTATTACTATTATTGATAGCGAAAATATGTTTTGAAATGTATTAAAAACTTCATAGTTATGATATATTTTATATAAACAATATTTTAAGCAGCATATCTCTAAGTAGGCCTATTTAGATATTTAATAACCAATGTTTAAGTTGAATTATAATTCTGTAAGCATTTTTATTTGTGTTTGTTTATAGTTTTTCAATCTATCCTTAAAAAGCTGTTGGTTTTGAAGATTATTAAAGTTATTATAAATTTGCTAAGTAATGTTGCTATGGTATTACATATAAACAAACATAAGCTTTTTATAATAACAGCTGTTTTTGTGAGCTATGGTTTTGAGTTCATACAATAAATGCTGTTCAGTTTCTTCCAAATTTGAAACTTTTTCGGGAAACTTTTCAAACTTTTCTTTACGTATAAACTTTCTATGAACTACTACAAACATTTTAAGACCAAAAATAGCCAAATCGGTCCAGCCGTTCTCGAGTTTTAGCGAGACTAACGAAAATCAATTCATTTTTATATTGAAGACTAAAAAAAAAACGCCCGAATAAAAACACAAAATTAATTGTTTCTATATTTTATGAGACACATAAGTCTGAAAAGAAATAATCAATAAACTAAGCACCCAACGGTTATTATTAAATAAGTGCGCGTAAGCACGCAACGGTTACTATTAGATAAGTGCGTGTAAGCACGCAACGGTTTATTAGATAAGTGCGTGTAAGCACGCAACGGTTATTATTAGATAAGAATAACAGATAAATAAATACACGAATATACTGGCTGTTTCAACTTGGTTCAAACTATTTATTGGTATGAGGGAATTCGGAGGGAAATATCCCGTACCTGTGTCAGGTAGAAAAGAGGGCAGTTTGTATGTCGCCGATACCCCGGCCTGTCCCTTGTTTTTATACCTGTACCTTGTGGGGCAGTTTGTATGTTTGAAATGACCCAAAAAAAGCGGGGCAGTTTGTATGTCGCTGTTTGTTTCCTATATTGCTTTTCCAAGGTCACTATAGTATATTACAAATAAACGGTATCAGTTAACTGACACAAACTTTCTCCCA
>JAGFPH010005608.1:0-28070 GCA_018207615.1 Philaenus spumarius
ATTTTTACTTCATTATTTGCATTTAAAAAATTACTGTAAATACTGAAGTAAACAACAATTTCACTACAATTAAATTTTACAAAAACTTTTTAACTTTACAGTAAAACTACTGTAGTTGAATTTTCCTAAGTTACTAAAAACCAGTATGAGTGTTACACTATTGAGATATTAGTAATATTATGAAAGTGATATTACAGTGTTGAATTAGTAAGTACTTTTGAAAGTGAAGATGATGATAATGATTTAATAAGTTATATTAGAAGTAGTGATGAACCAGTTCTCTTTAATTCTGAAAACCGTAATAATAGCCCGATTCTAGATTTTGTGTGTTGCTAACTCCGCTCATGAACGTGGTATGTGTATGAAAGAATGTTTCAATGAACAAACAGTGAGTTTCATAATTTTAGTTAAATAACTGAAACAAATGCTGGTTTCAAAGACACATTAAGCTGTATAAACAATAGGGCCTATATCTGAAATATTAGATTATTTTAGATTTTTTGTGACTCCAGATCTTACAAGTAGGCCTCAAATCATTTTTGAGAAAAATAGATATTTTCAATATTTTGTTTCTCATACAAATCCAACAGTTTAATCTATAGAGATTTTTTCATGTTATTAAATTTAACAGCAAGTGACATCCACAGTGTCTTTAAGTTTAGCACATAGGTGTGTAAAATACAAAAACCATCAGGCAATGAGCTTTTGCAAAGTTTTTATAAACAAAAATAACAATAAATTAGGACTTTTTTGGGGGTTTTTCATTGATATTATAAAATGTTATGAATGGATCACGATACTTCCAATGAGACATTTGTAGAGAATTAATAAACCCACAAAATATTTTTTTATAGACCCCAATCGGACTATTTTCCACTGAGAAAAGTATTGAAAACGCTTAAAAATTACTATTTTTCAAAAATGCATACCTTTGTTAATTTACAATATTAAGGGCAGATCTATCGGAAAATGATTGTGTATTATGTATACTTGAAACAGGCGGAAGATAAAATCTGTGGCATTAATAGTTTTCCACAATTACAGTATAAACAAATTATGTCATTATCTCGCAAAGTACGCCCTATTAACCTGAGTGGCCAGATTAAAATTTACCAAACGGATTCTAAAAGTAAACATTAAAACCTACACTTCCTATATCTTCGATTTTTGAATAATGGTGATAAAGTATGATAAAAATGCATCTGAATGTAGCGCGAAACGCTTAAATTTGCGACCGATGGCGAGATAGGCAGTGGTAGTGGGGGAACCTGCAGCGGAGGAAAGCTGATACGCGCACCCTGCCGTTCTCTTCTCCTCCGCTGCTGGTGCCGGAGAAGGGAGAAACGAATCTTTTGAAACACTGATCCGGATTATTTGTTCAGTTTCACGAAGTGTTCTAGTTCATATTTATTTAACGTGTTTTCTGTGTTAAAAAACAAATATCTTATTAAATATCTAATACCATTCAAAGATTTTTATTTTCATATCTAAATTTTTTTTAAGACGTCATTTCGATTTGGTTTGAAAATAAGGTCACGAAATTTCTATTTGAGATGTCCTAAAAGTCAAGAATTGCATTTTTATCTACTACTATATATTAATTAAATAACTGGATGGTAAAAAATATAGTACTACATTTAGATCAATGTATTCCACTTAAAGATTGTAAATTTTTAAAATCATTGTCGAGGGAGCATCGAGTAGCTAAGTTGATAATGCCGCAATGTCATAGCTAGGGTTTACCAGTTTATATCCAGTCATTGGAAATTGCTATTTCTGTGAGTTATTCCTTTCCCCGCATCTCTGTTAGTCTTAACTGCCATGAAGGAACAATGTTAAATTAAACCAAAAAAATTTATAGTTTTCATGTACAGTAGAGTTCCGCTATTCCAAAAATCCGCCTATTGCGAACAGAGTTCAGAAAATATTCTGGATTTTTTAAACATAAAAACAGGAGAAATTTAAAAGACGTTCGTGAAAAAACGTACATTTATTGTTATACAAATAAGTTAAATAGAGACATTCATAGAGCGTAAGCTTGATGAAATTGCCTGAAACCAAATTCGAATGAAAGCTGGTTTCGTTCCCTTCACATTTTCTATGCGTGTTGTGGGAAGGAAGTTACCACAACAAGCGTCCGGTGAAATGGATACTGGGTCCTTCAGAAAGAAGGGAGGATTAGATACAACAACTAGGCACTAGTAGTGTTGTTGCCACGTGTCGGTTGCATTCATCCGTTTTTCTCCTCCGTTTTCGTTATCTCGAACGAATTTTATTTTTTTCTCGATCTTTTTTCAAGATGATGTGGTACTAACGGACAGACTGCGGGATGACAAAACGAACAGTTCGAACAACCTATCCTTCCCCTTCCGTTTTTAGAAGAAAACAGAATCGTAACGCAACGGAAGGAAAAAAACGGATGGTGTAAACCTACACTAAGGCGAGGTCAAGAGCATTTGCCGCGTCTACGTGTGATATGAGTTCAGTTTGAGCGTTCACCTCCTCCTCGCTTTCCTCCGAACCGATCAACGCTGTATAGAACTGACACTAGTCGATGTCCCCGCACATAATTTACTCTTTAACAAGTCAATACATTGATATTATTCATGAAATCCGCCTATTCCAAATTCCCGCTAAACCGAACAGTCCCAATTAGTTCGTAATAGCGGGACTCTACTGTAAATTGTTTGTACTACAATTAAAGAATAATTTAATATAACATTTGGTTATCGCCATTCTGTATATTGATTTTTTAAATGTAAGACCTGCCCTCTTCAATATTTATTCTTTTGTATTTGTCATGCAATGATAGCCGTTTCGGCTTTTCAGCAGCAATTTTCGAATTGCTACACACAGTATAAAACACTTACACATTGTAATAAAAAGAAACATTCACACGAATACCTTATTGTAAAACATTTTTTAAGTTATAACTTAGGAGTTGTAACTAGAAAGATGGTGTTACGATTGCGCCATTCGTACGGGAGGGGATTTTGTCTTATCATACCGTGTTAACTTAGTGTCGAATACAGCATTGGATTCAAAGTTGAGTTTTTCATTCAGTAACAAGTTACTGTCAATTTTGAAGTAAATTTTAACGTATTCATGAACTCTTTTTTACAACAATGCAATATTTTGAAGGTATCCTTTACACTGGAGCAAATATGTTCATTCTGCATAGTATGCTCGGCAAACTTTGATTTTAGTTTGGTTTGCGATTTGTTGGGCAGCAGGGTATGTTCGTTAAATCCTTCTGTTTGCGCTACGTACATTTTTGGACAATCACTACATGCTAACTCTTACACTCCTGTGACTTCAAATTTCTTTTTAACTCTTTCCACTCCTATTAACGGGGACTCTATTTCCCTATAAGCTCTGTTTAATTTTGAGCGAAAATTGCATATTTAATTTGTTTACTCTAAAAAAAGTATTTCTCTCATTTTTAAAAGGCTGATTTTTTTTTAGTCTCTTCTATGACTAGGGTAAAGTATAGATTGGCATTAAATAAAACATATATTTTTATTTTAAAGTATATTTTTATTTATTGAAAGAAGTACAAATTCGCAACCAAAAACTGGAAATAACGAGAGTTTTGGACATATTTTGAACTGAAAGAAGAATATTTGTTGTAGGTTTTCTGTTGTCTATATCCTTACAAACAAAAGTAAGTGACTTACACATATTTGAGACACAATAATACATTATACAAAAATAATAATTTAAAAACAAGTTTTTTCTAAAAAAATGAGTTCTTATGAATAAAATTAGTTTTGCCACCAACTTGTACAAAATTACCTCAACTATTTATTTTATTGCTTATCAACAGCATTATTTAGGTCAAAACTAGTAAGGAAAGCTTTTTTCAAAACTTATTGTAATACTAGAATCACTTTAGGTTCGAAACAAAAGTTCCGTCGAAACTCCCATCATTTTGTAACAAACTGCCCCTTCATTAATTTTATTTCACAACAGTCATTATTGTAAAAAGAACAATATTCAAAAATAAACTGAAATTACACACGATAACCTAGTACAACAAAACTAAACAACGCGTAAGCTAACTGAAACACCGCGTAGTAAGTAGGAACCAAGAAACGCCGAGAGCAGACAGCTGTTTACAGAGCGGCTAAAGATGGCAAACATTGCATTTTTTAAGATTTATTTACCAAAAAACCGAACTTAAACGGTTCTCAGAAAATTCCACAGATAGCAGCACTTCTAAAACATCAAAGTAACTATGTAGTTTTCATCAAAGTAACTATTTCTGTACAAAAGCAATCATAGAACGTTGTCATAGCGACGTCGAGTCCGGCCCTACATTGGAGTTCATGTGGCCTAGTTGCGTTACGGGGCTGCCCTGACACTCGAGCGGAAAGGGTTAAGTTGTTCTTTTTATTCACGTAACCCTCTAAATTATTCATTGTTCTATAAGTGACCTTTTAGCCTTGTTTGTGGAGCTTGTTCTCAAGTGTGTGTACAATAATTAAATACTGAAAATGTGTGTTTTTTTGTTCTGTAAAATTTTTTTATTTTCATTTCCTTTTTTTCCCTGAGTTGTTATTGAAAATTGATATGTTATAGCCATTGTAGGTTGCAATGTACTCTGTCGTTTTCAATTCTGACTGGAAGTCTGCTTCTGTGCACGGGATGTTTCTCAATCTGTGAATGAAACTGTTGTACGCTGTCATTTTGTGTGATGTTGGATAATTCGACCAGGCGTTTGTAAGATCAGTGAGAATGAGCTTACCGTACATTTTGAAAAGTAGTTTTTTTATTGAACCTTGTTATTGTGAAATCCAGATAGTTGATGGTTTTTTTTTATTTTCAAATTTCAGGTGAATATTAATGAGGGGCATGTATTGTTTAAGTATGGGGAAAGTTGGATTTTCGTGATGTACCTTGACATAAAACAATGATGTCATCAACATACCTATAATAATAACTAATATATTCCTAAGGTATTGGTTTTTACGCTTTATTAAGTCACGGTTTTCAATGTGGTTTAAGAATATGAGGGAAGTTCAACAAATCCTTAAAAAAAGATACAAAAACAAAGTATTTTGGGTAATTTTTAATTTTATTTTTCAACATAATCTCCTGTTAGCTCTATATGCTTTTCTAAATGTTTTTCCAACTTTCTTAGCCCGTCCAAAAAGTAAAATTTCAGAAGGTCCTCAAAATAAGCATCTGTTTGGGAGATGACTTCTTTAATTGTCCCGAACCGATGTCCGCCGAGCCATTTTTTAAGTTTTGAAATAATAAAAAGTCCCTGGGGGCCAATTTTACGAATACGTTGGATGTTGTAAAAATTCGAACTTAATTTCACGATTTTAGCCATTGAAACTGCACATGTATGAGGCCGTGCACTGTCTTGATGAAAAAGAACTATTTTCTTTTTCAAATGAGGACGTTTAGTTTTGATTTCTGCACTCAACTGGCGCAATAACGTTGCATAATACGCTCCAGTTATTGTTTTTCCTTTTTCCAAGTAATCGATGTAAATAATTCCTCTTGCATCTCAAAAAAAACTGTGGCCATAACCGATTTCACCGTCTTTGCCTACTTCGGAGCCGGCACGCCTTCAAAAATCCGCTTGTTTTGACTCTTCCTTTGTCTCTGGCGTGTAGTAGTGAATCCATGTTTCGTACACAGTTATGTATCGACGCAGAATCTCATCCGGATTGTGATGAAAAAGCGCCAAATTAGCCTCAGAATCGACCACACGATTGATTCTCCTCTGTGAGAAACGCGGCACCCACCTTGCTGAAACTCTTTTTTCACAGAGAGTTTTTCGTGTAAAATTGAAAACAGTACCTTTTGATATACCTGTGGCCTCAACTACCTTGCACACTTTAAATTGCCGATTGCTTTAAACCATATCGTTGATTTTATCGATTATTTCGGGTGTAGTCACCTCTACTGTATGTCCCGAACATTGTTCATCTTTTGTTGATGTACGGCCACGTTTCAATTCATTTGCCCAATTATAAACAGTGGCAATGTGAAATGAACTTCATCCAACTTGCCTTTCATTAATTTCGGTGTCAGGCGTTTCAAATATAAATGTTTTATCACCACTCGAAACTCACTTTTTTCCATTTTTTAAAAAAAGAAGCAAAAGTTCTCTACTTCAATGGAAGACAACCACATGTTCTATTAAGCTAAAAATTTAGCAGCTGTTAACTGAGTAATGATGTTTCTGAAAACAAATGATTTTCAGTGATTCGCACGCCATCTCTTGGATTTTCTAAAGACTTATATTTTTGCTTATACTAGACAGTCGGTCAAACATCCCTTCCCGTACGATTGGCTCAAGCATAATAACCTGCAGTTTGCATCGGAACACCATGCCTTCTGGTCACAAATCCTAAACTATAGTTTTTAAAATTTTTTAGAATGATGCTTGTGTGATAAAAAAAACATGATAAAAAAAGGGCTGAATAGCCGAAGCGGCCATTGTTGCATGATGAATACAGAAAATAGATATTAAAGAGAGTAAGTTTTATATTTAAATTTTATATTTTATATGTATTATTATTATATAATGTTGCTAGTCAGAGATTAATACAAAGCCATTGAGATTAATATAAGGCGATAGTATTAAGCAATGTGATAAAACAGTGTAATTTTATAAATAGCAATTAAAATTAAGTCGATACACATTTCAGGTGCGCCGTATTTTTGTCAAAAATGTCGCTGTGGCTTCGTATCATTGGATCAGCATATGGAACACAAAAAGTTGTGTACACTTTCCGATAAATCTGGGTTACATATCGACAACCACATTCAGGAAAGCACTGTTGAAGATTCGACACCGAAAAAGTCTAGGCGTAAAAGAAAAACTATGGAAAAACGCCACAAGTGTTCTCAGTGCGATTATTCGACCAGAAGGCAAACGGATTTGAAAAATCATATCATGACACATACAGGCGAAAAACCACATAAATGTTCACACTGTGACTATTCTTCCGTTACCGCGCACGCTCTTACGAAACATATTAGGATTCATACAGGAGAGAAACCGTACAAATGTTCCCTGTGCGATTATTTATCCGCTTCTTCTAATAATTTAAAAACGCACATGATATCCCATACCGGACAGAAACCTTTCAAGTGTACCGAATGCGATTATTCAGCTGTTACTTCTACTCATTTAAAAACGCACATGGTATTTCATACGGGAGCGAAACCTTTCAAATGTACGGAATGCGATTATTCAGCGCCCTTGTCCAGTATTCTTACGGTGCACATGAGAAGTCACACTGGCAAGAGGCCTTTTAAATGCACCGAGTGCGATTACTCTGCGGGAAGAGCGGACATCTTGAAGAATCATATGCGAACACACTCTGGCGAGAAACCGTATAAGTGTTCGATTTGCACCTACTGTGCGTCTACGTCTTTCGGAGTTAAGAAACACATGAACGTACACACGGGACACAAACCTCACAAGTGTCCTAAATGCGACTATTCGGCTGCGGAAAAGAGGCATCTGAAACGGCACATGGTGAATCACTCCGAAGACAACCCCTATAAGTGTTCACAGTGTAACTATTCTTGCGTGCGGTTGAACACGCTTAAATATCACGAGAGATTTCATTCTACGTAGTGCAAAACATTGTAGTGAACTAAGTAGCTGTTGTAAACAAAGTGGAATTTTGATAGTCAGGAATGTTGGGATCGGGGGCCCGTTCTAAAGCTAGCCATTCACGGTCCGATTTGTAGTCCAATGTAGGAGCGTGAATGGGTTTGATGGAAGACGAGTTGGATGATCGGACGAATCGGAGTCCCAGACCAGCCTACGAGGTGATCCAACTTCCGACGGAGTCAGACTGTGAGTGGGGTGATCGTCCGATTGCGCCAGTTAAAACTATATCTTGCTGTTGTTTGCCACGCTCTTCCCTTTCCCCCTATACTTTGTACCTTTTTACTTCTATAATAATGGATAATAAAGGGCTTTCAGAATTTATTGAATTGTACCAGTAATTGATCAACAAATAATGTCAGTACTTACGTGTTATATGGAGGCCACTAATTTTGCTAGGTTAGGTAGTTGCTAGGTTAGGTATTGTTTTAGTAAACAACAGAAATGCAAGAATAATAATTAAAAAAAAATAGCTTAAAGTTCTAACTTATAGTGTTTAGTCACAGTATGTTAAGTTGCTAGGTTACTACTAAAAATAGTATGTAATAAAAAACGTCTAAAAATAATAGCCTCCGTATAATACGTAGTACCATAATTTCTTAACCTATTAAAAAAATATAGGTGAATGTTGACTACACTGAAAAAATATACGCGGTTGTACACTATACTTAAAAATATAGGTGTTTGTTTAATATACTGAACAAATATAGGTGATTGTTTAGTATAATGCAAAATATAGGTGGTCGGTTACTACACTGAAAACATATAGCGATTGTCTACTATATTAAAAACATGTAGGAGGTGATTGTTTTCTATACTGAACAAATATAGGCGGTTGTATACCATATTTTTAAAAATATAATTGATTGTAAGTATACTGACAAAATTTAGGGGATTGTTTAGTCTAATTATTTGTATATAGTAATTGTTGGACATTTTGATACAACTGCCACGATGTACAAGGAAAAAGACTGAATAGGAAACGCTAATTGGATGTTAAGTTTTAGTGTGTGTGGTAAAACGTATCCAACTTGCAGTCCAACTCGGTCGTCTACAAATCAGACCGTGAATGGCTAGCTTAAGTAACTTCTCTTCATTCGACATTATGGAAGGACTGTTTATGCTCCTCTAATCAAATTTGCAGAGGAGGGTAATAAGTAAAGTGCAGAGTTGGAGGTTTTAAGAGTGACTTTCTTTATTACACCACACCAGTGTTTAATTTGAAAAGTTCTGAATTGTTCAATTTAAGTTTTCATTTTAAAATCAAAATCGAGAAAGAGATTTTCTTTATATAACATTTTTTTAAATAACATTTTTTTAAATAAATGATTCAAGTTATTTGTTTTTTTATTATCTATTTTCCAGGATCTTTGATTTATTGAAAATTCGTGATACTAATTACAAGCCATAGATTTGGCTGTATCTATACTAATATTATAAAGAGGTAAAATTAGTTTGTTAGTATGTAGGGGGATTTCTCTGGAACTACTGAACCGATTGAAAAAATAGTTTTACTAATAAAAAGTGTCACTACCCCTGACTAACATAGGCTATAATTCATTTTGATAAAAACATTTTTTATTTCAATATTTGTAAATTTAATCGGAAAAAATTCTTAGGTAAGGCTTAGACTGATCAATTACCATATCAAACAATTGAATAAAATAACAAATAAAACACCTGTTTGCTCTAATATTTCCATTAACACCTGATTTCAAACTTTGAAGCAACTATTTTTTTGTATTTCTAACTTTTAGCTTAGGTTTTTATTAACGTGTGGACCTGAGCCTTGCTGGTTCTTTTAACCTTTATTATAACTGCTGTTATAAAATATACGAAATAATTTGATTTGAATATTTAACATTATTTACCATCTTAGCTTTGGGGTTATTATTAATCCTACATCTTTATTGTAAAGAAAACATAACATGATTATGTGTATTTCCAACGGGGTTGGCATGTGGAGCACGTAGGGGTTTCCGATAGTATTTTATAAATAGGCAAAAGAAATACTGTAATAGTTGTTCCAATATTAATTTGTTGTTATTAATTAGAATTAGACTGCGTAAGCCTTCGGAAACCTAATATATTTTATTTTGCAACTGCATTATTTATTGATTTTACTCAGCTAGGAATTAGAAACACTGAAGCCCCAAGCACAAGTTCGGTGAATAAAACTACGCTCGGTCATCTAAACTCTAATTGGTGTTGGTGTCATCTAAACTCATCATTGAGTTTAGATTTAGTACCCTCCGATCATGGTAACTTGGTTACCGAAATGTACATCAGGGAACTAGAATAGCTATATTAATAAACGGGTTTCAGTTTATTTGTGTAGTTATATTCACCGAACTTGTGATTGGGGCTTCAGAGTTTCTAATTGTTTATATTCACCACAGTACTCATTGAACATCTATCAGCTAGGAGACAATTTTGTTCATTGTATTAGCCTTGTCAATACTTGTTTACGTTAAGAGCATTTAATAAAATTGTTTACAGTACTTCTAAAAATTGCTTTCCTAATGCATATCCATACATACAAAATTATTATTTGCGTATTACATAAAATCCAATACGGTAAAAATAACACAGTTCCAAAATATAAACCTCTTTTGGTTGCTTTACACTTTCAGTGCTGGGCGCTGTTAAACCCGCAAAACGTGTTCTTCCCTGTGACTGGGCACGGTTTTAACCTCACCTGTACCATTCACTTTACATTGGAAAAGAGGGAGTTTAGTCTTTGTCTAGGGCAATTTATTTTACCTGAGCAGTTGTTAGGATTAATTAATTTATTACTTATATGTTTTTTAAGCAACGAATGTCACAAGAAAAGCTTGTGTTTCACATCATTACGGTACCACCACTTAGACATTGGACTATCGGATGTATGACTCAGAGTGGCTAATACGTTTCCGTGAAGAGAATAATTAACAGTTTACGAGTTTCTAAGGGATATTGAATAGTTTAAAGTGAATATTTGTCGGAGTAACATCGTGATCAATTCATTATCCGTAGTGTTTATATTTAGTTTCTTATTAAGTGTGTATTTAAATTAGGCAATTTTTCCCGAGAGTGTTGATGTTTTTACATTCCTATTAATTTTTCGATGTTACGTAAATAAGTAGTTTTATTTTATACAAACTCTCAGGCAACAACGATTATTGCATCTGTTTTGCAATACTTCGAGTGGGAACGTGAAAACAAAGGGCCTTTATTAGATATTAAAAATTGTCTGAAAGAGTGGCTGCAGCTTGTAATATGTATATGTGCTTATAAAAAGTTGTATTGTGTACCTATTGTGCTTAAAACTTTGTAGCATATTAGTTGTAATATGTATATTATGTGGTTATAATTATATTGTGTATATATAGTGCTTATAAATTTGTAGAATATGTGTATATTGCGCTTACAAGTTTAAGTCCCATAAAGTAGAGTTAACGCATATTTTTTCGTGATTTAACTGTATTTTCTGAACATATTGTAAAGTGTGAAATAAACAGGTTGTGTTATTGATATTGTTTGCTTCGTTATTCTAATCCCTGGAAATTCGTAAATTGTTAATTACTCACTTCACTTCACGGAAACATATTAGTCACACATCCGATTAGAAAGTCCAATGTCTAAGTGGTTGTACCGTAATGATGTGAAACACAAGCTTTTCTTGTGACATTCGTTGCTTGAAAAACATGTAACTAATAAACTATATTTAAATACTGTATTATTTAATAACATTGTTATGTACACATTTTTGACAACATTGAATTTAATATCGTTAAACAAAACCAAGTCGATTGTTAACGCACACAAACAGGCTGCGCCTAAATTGTTTGTTGTTTTACCAAAGTATGTCGTGTTTGGTATCTTTCTTCTTATTTGTTCAAGTACTTTTCAAATATTCTATGGAAATTTGCAAATTATAAACATGAAAAAAAGTTAATTTCCTAGTGGGGATGCAGAAATGAGAGACATTAAGGAATCAGCGGGCGGAAGCGAGGGCTGACATTTGACCCGGGCCAGCCCCAGGTAGCCGAGCGATCCAGAAGTCAGGTTACTCCCTACAGACTATAAAATACTAGAACAACTGCATAAATTACTAAACCGCAAGAAATACTTTGTTGTAACCCCTTGTTTTAAAACAAACAACTGGGGCAACCATCTGCAGATGAACAGATAAATCAGTGTGCATTAACACCGCATATTTAATGTGTCTATATCTCTCAATAATTGTGCATGACCATTTCTTATAATGCTGTATGTTTGTTTTAATCTGAATCGTTGTGTTCAATAGCTGTCAAAGGAGACACAGAATTTTCAAACTTTTTTAAGTCAATGTGATCACAATGACTGTTTCTGATAACTTTCATTACTACAAAGACTATTGTTTATCAAAATCAAGAACTGTTAAAATTTTATAAAAAAACATAGTGTGTTACATGAATGGCAATTAAAATTAAGTCAAACGTATTTCAGATGAGCTGTATTATTGTCGAAAATGTGGCTGTGGATTCACAACACCGGACCGACACGACGAACACGAAAATATTTGTTCAAGTTCCGATCCGTCTGTGTTGCCCGCCGTCAGCGACGTTCAAGAAAACACTTCTGAAAAGTCCAGGCTCGATCGAACGAGTGTCGGGTCGCGAGAAAAACCTCATAAATGTGACGAATGCGATTATTCGTCGATAAAGTTATCGGCCTTGAAAAATCACAGAAAAATCCACACTGAACACAAGCCTTACGCGTGTTCTCAGTGCGGTTACTCGACTAGAAGGCGAACCAGCTTGAAAAACCACATGAAAACCCACACTGGCGAACGGCCTTATAAATGTTCTGAATGTGATTTTTCCACCATTACAGCGCATTCTCTCACGAAACATGTTAGAATTCATACAGGAGAGAAACCTTATAAATGTACTCTGTGTGATTATTCAACAGCAATATCCTATAACCTTAAATCGCATATGATATCTCATACGGGCCAAAAACCTTTCAAGTGTTCTCAATGCAATTACGCCACTTGCTTCAGACATTCTCTGAGAAAACACATAAAAATCCACAGTGGAGAAAAACCGCATATGTGTTCTCAATGCGATTATCGTTCTGTCACTGCACATGCTCTTAAAAAACATACCAGAGTCCATACGGGAGAGAAACCTCACCAGTGTACAGAATGTGATTATTCGTCGGCTACAGCGTACGCTCTTATAAAACATATCAGAGTTCATACGAGAGAGAAACCGTATAAATGTCCTCTCTGCGATTACGCAGCGGCTATATCAAATAATCTTAAAACACACATGACATCTCATACGGGCGAAAGACCGTTTAAATGTACCGAATGTGATTTTTCCGCTGCGTTACCGAACGTTCTCAAAGGCCATATGAGAACTCACACGGGAGAAAGACCTTTTAAATGTTCCCAATGCGCGTACTCGGCTCCTACATCGTTCCGTCTTAAAACGCACTCGAGAACTCATACCGGCGAAAAACCGTATAAATGTTCTCAATGCGATTTCTCGGCCACCGTATCCTACATGGTCACCGTCCACATGAGAACTCATTCAGGAGAAAGACCTTACAAGTGCGCCCAGTGCGAGTACTCGTCCGCGCGAAGGGACGTGATGAATAAACACTTGAGGACACACTCGGGTGAAAAACCGTTCAACTGTTCAGAATGCTCGTATTCGGCGTCTACGTCTTTCGGTTTCAAGAAACACATGCGGATCCATACTGGAAATAAACCGTATAAATGTAGTAAGTGTAGTTATTCGGCTGCGGAAAACTCTACTTTGAAAAAGCACGTGAAAAGAAAACACGCCGAAGAAACACAATAGAAAGGTTTACCGTTTGTACTTTAAAAAAACGTTTGTATAGACTTTACAACCAGCTAAGTGTAGATTAGTTCTGTCCGTTAATTTAATCGTACATTAATGGTAACTAATAAAAAACATCCTAGCAACAAAACAGCTCTTAGCTAAACCTATTGCACTCCATTTGTTTGAAACTTGACTGTTCCTCCGGATCAAAGTATCAACTAAAATAGAACTGTTTACCGAGGTATTTTTTATAAATTTGAAGGAAAAATGTTACATACATTGAACATAATTTTTTATCATTTTGTTTGAAATAAACCTAATAAACGTTACCAGATAACTGCCACATACTTTCTCCCAGTTAGTATAACGTGGAGCACCTGCAAATGCAGGGCGACTTCCACGCAGTTTAGTTTTCTGAATTTCCTCACATCCGCGCCTCTACCGCTCGATAATCAACGTACTACTGTGTTTACCAAAGACCTAAAAATTGACATTTCTCCGTAACCATTGATCGTAGATCAATGATTCAAAAGCCCAAATTATTGCAATTTATACCCTCTTTTGAATGGTGGTAGCTAAATTTCAGAATTTTTTAATCTTTTAGGGGAAAAGTCCAAAGAACCAGTTTTTGGCCCATAACTTTTGAACAGGTATTTTCCCAGACATGCGAGTATTGTCATTTTATTTGGGTTCTTAAACACTATAAATCACAAAAAATTTAACAAAATCGTTAGAGCCGTTTATAAGAAATTTAGATTTTTCTCGTTTTTTGGCCAATTTTTGGGGGTAAAACCCTTTATAAATCAAAAATTTGAAAAAATGAAAAAAACTCCTGGAGATATTCCAGAACTACACCTACATACCAAATTTCATCAAAATCGGACCTTTGGTATGGTCTTGCGCTCTGCACACATCCTTACAGACACACGGACACACAGACAGACATCACCCAAAAACCACTTTTTTGCGTTCAGAAAGCACCAAAACAAATAATTCCACTGAAAAAATACTTGGATTCAGGGAGCACCAAATCAGATAATTTCACTAAAAATTCGAAAATTTGGACGAAAACAATACCTTTCTCCATATACTTTCTCCATATATGGGGGAGAAAGTAAAAATGGGGAAAATAGTTAAGAAAGATAACAATTTTTAAAAGCGTATTTTGAATGTATTTATTCGGAAAAATCAATCAAGTAGTTAGTTTTATAATGGTAAAAAAATATAGAGTTTGACATGGAAATAATTCTATTCACTAATTATGTATATTGTAAATATATTTATTCAGAAAAAGAAACTTTCTCAATTATAGTGTTTGAGAAATATTGGTACATAAATTTGAAGTCCATGGTAACATGAATGAAAAAGTTACAGAACAAAATTACAGTAAGAAACAATATTATGAATATACCTTTTAATTTATTATGTTAGTAATTATTTGTTTGTAATTAATTAAAATCAGACTCAAGACCACATTGTCATTATTATTTCCTAAATAAAAAGAAGTTCTTTAGAGGCATCAAAATTAGAAAGACTTGTTGATGCCAATTACTTGATAGATAGAATTACTGTAATTATGTATGCTATTGTGATCGTGCTGATTCAAATAAATTGTCAATAACGATTTTTAAGTAGTCAAATTTACGATTTTGTAACCTACTGACTGTAAAACCGCTTAGAGTTGTCACTATTGTACCGTGTTTGGACTCATTTTGCGAGGAATAATATTTAGAGTTCACTAAGTTAGAGTAAAAATTAACAATAAAGTTTACAGTTTGCAATAATAAAATATAAAAAGCAATTAAAAGATAATATTTGTATCTTTCTTTAAATATATAGTAACATATATAAATATAAAATGTTTAACAAATAGGGCTATAGTTTTATAATCCATATAAATTGTACACATTTACTGAGTTAAAAACTCCCGTCAGCATAGTTAGGTAGTCCTAGATAAAGTCCGTTGTTTTTAAATAATATTTTTTTAAATGATGTATTTCTGATGTGTATCTGATTAATCTGCCTGTGATTTTTCACGGGGGCTTACTAGTAGTAAATAATTATCAAACGAACATTTTTGAATAAAGTGTAAAAGTTTCCGTCTGTTGCCGTGCCAAGGGTTTCATAGTAATAAAAGATTTGTTATAAAAGGGTAGTTGTACATACAAATCATATTTAAAATATGCAGCACATATACAGGGCGTTTCAGTAATGTGCGGAGACGATTCAGGAATTGGTAACATTGGTCGTAATAAAGAAAAAAGTTCCTACAAACATATTTCCGGAAATGCTTGTTTTACTGGTGACCGTTATTTAGTTTTTTTACTAAATAATTTATATCTCAAAAACGGCTGAAGCGATTGAGATGAAATTTTGTAGGGTCCTTTTCAACGTAACGTCGTAGTTTAAAAAAAAAACCACTAACCTGTTTCAATAATTTGTTACAAAATGGTGGTCGTTTAGATATTTTCATTGTGTACAGCTCAAAAACTATACATTTTTATGAAAAAGTCAAAGTAAATTTCCTACCGAGTCCTGTTTAATTTCTTGTCTCAATTTCTTCTGTTATAATTTCTTCACTTTATCATAAACGACTATGCCCGGCTAAAATTTTAAGAAAATGCTAGTTCCGCCACTAGGGGGTCTCTCCAGAAAAGTCACTGCTATAGCTCATCTTTCCTATGAAAATTTGTTAAAAAAGTCGCAAAAGTCTTCACCGCACACTCATTTCCTTCTATTCAAACGTACCCTGTTACCTAACAGAGTGTGACATTGTTGAGCTCCGCCATTTGTGTTGTGGGCTTGACGCATTCCCAGATTAGTTTCGATCTGAACTCATACGAGGTTAGAGCATTCAAAACTGCCTGGCTGTCTGAATATGTACAGATTTCTTTACTCTTGTGTTTGAATCTGAGGTTTTATCTAACACATTCCAATAAATCTGTTAATTTTGTTTGGAATACTGTCGGGTGTTTCCCCATTGGCAGGACACCTTCCTGCCTTGGTTTGCCTCTACAGTTTCCCGCACCTGTACTCCCCATGTTTTTGAGCCGTCAGTGTTCCACTCCAGCTTACACTTGGTGAGAAAAAAGACCTATTGTGATTACAATAAGCGGTGATTACTGTAGTACAAATTTATTGTTTTTAATATGTGCGGGTGAAATTGTGTGAACTCATCCAAAATTAGATGAATTCCGAAACATGTATTGATTAATTTAATTAGCGATAATTTCAAAGTACAGTAGACTCCTGCTATTCCTAACTAATTGGGACCGAACTCTGTGGCGGGAATTCGGAACAGGCATTTATCTTGAATATCTCAATATCAACGTATTGACTTTTTAAGGCATATGTTCTTGACCTCGCCTTACGCTTCATCAATACCAAATGATGTTATGTCCATGCCGCAATGGTGGAACATTACATCTTGAAGTCGATTCCGTGGTATTTGTCAGAAAAAAATCACTGACTTAACTTCTTAGTGTAGGTTAAGACCATCCGTTCTTTCCTTAAAAACGAAAGGGAAGGCATAAATGTTCGAACTGTCCGTTTTGTCATCCTGTAGTCTGTCCATCTAGCTTAGGCTCTATGTATGTTCGGAATAGCGGGACTACTGTATTTGCTAGAGGTAATGTAAAGCTTTTTTGAGCAATTAAAGTGAGGTTAATAAAATGAATAATTGTATGAATAGCGATTAAAATTAAGTCGATACATATTTCAGATGTGCCGTATTGTTGTCAAAAATGTCGCTGTGGCTTCAGAACGTCGGACCAGCACCAGGAACACGAAAAGATTTGTATACGTTCCGATGAATCTGTGTTAAGTGACTCCTATCACGAAAGTTCTATTTTATGTGACGCTTTGACCCGACCTAAGACTCTGCCTAAAAGTCAAACGAGCGACCAGTCTGAAGAGAAACCTCACACGTGCACCGTATGTCGTTATTCAACTAAAAGGTTGACCGATATGAAGAAACACATGCGGATACATTCCGGAGAAAGACCTTTCAAGTGCACTCAATGCGATTACTCTACTGTTAGGGCGCACGCTCTCAAAACGCACATCAGAATTCATACCGGAGAAAAACCGTATAAATGTACGATGTGCGATTATTCGGCGGCTAAATTTAATAATTTGAAAAAGCACATTTCATTTCACACGGGAGAGAAACCTTATAAATGTTCCCAGTGCGATTACTCCACTGTTTTCGGACATTGTCTTACGAAACACGTTAAAATCCACGGGGGACAAAAACCTTATAAGTGCGCCTACTGCGATTACTCCTCTTTTACAGCAGCTGATATCAAGAAACATACCAGGAAACATACGGGAGAGAAACCGTATAACTGTACTGTATGCGATTATTCGTCCGGGCGAAGAGACATCTTGAAGAAACACATGCGAACTCACACGGGGGAGAAACCGTATCAGTGTACTCTGTGCGATTATTCAGGTACTGTACTTTACATGCTGACGGTTCACATGAGAAGTCATTCTGGAGAAAGGCCTTTTAAATGTGAGGAATGTGATTATTCATCGACAAGTATGGACGTATTGAAAAAACACATGCGAACTCACACGGGGGAAAGACCATATAAATGTTCGCATTGCTCTTATTGTTCAGCGACATCGTACGGTGTTAAGAGACATATAAAAACTCATACAAATAAATCTTCCAAACGAAAAAGGAAATAATCATTCGCTCCCGAATGTTCTCAAGGGGCACAGATACCGGTGCGAATGCTGGCACTTGAGCAAACTGCTACTAACCTGACTAAAAACATCAGTACCCGGTACATCTCTGTTTAACACGTTCACTGCTAAGAACGCACACGTGAGCTTGACACTGAACACTATGAGAAGCGGCCGACACACAGTGCATTGTGAGACTTTAAAATAGGTATTAATTAAATTTGTTTAGGTAGAAGTTTATGAACAATGATAAAATATGTATAAGAAACTAACTTGTGATTTTGTGATTTTCTCCAGAAAACTTGTCTCTTAAATTTAACGTAAAATTCTACTATGTTTTAGTATACATTTAACTTTAACGTACAAAGTAATTTTTTTCGTTACTCCACCAGTAATAAACAAAATTTTGACAATATATTATAAATTTAATACTGCATTTATTGTAGGCTTATTGCTGTCCAAACATTGTCATTTTCTAAACTGATTGTTAAGTTTTATGATTTTTAGCCTATTTTGGTTCTTTGTTCCTTTTCATATTTTTGATTGCTGCTTCTTGTTTATGTTGTTAGCTGTTAATTTTGGCTAAATTCCATGGGAAACAACAATGACAAAACTGGTTTATGCCTTAGAAAACTTATAATTGTGAGGTCAAACTTCAGGTGTGATTAGTCTTTAAAACGCATATTTTGAACGTGGTATTCTAAAAAAAATTTTCGGGATTCCACTTTTTTCCTGGGGGTTATTTCAGATGATGCGGGTAGGTGATGGCCCCCCCAAAAATCTGCTCTGGAGCCGCCACTGGTTATGACCTTGAAACCTTTCTCTAGCGTTCTGTTTCTAAAAATGTTAGTTTTATTATAAAATGATTTTGAATTTGAGTATCTTCATATCAAATTAAATGTTCAATTCAAATCTGTAATTAGTTATTTCTTTTGTTATAGGCCTAGTAAAATATAATTTGAGTAATTCATTGTTTAATTTAATATTTATAGTCGTGACTTGCAACTGCTGGTGGTGGGTACAGTATCATATAGTAGTATTAAATATTTAACTGTTATAATATTACCGTGTTCAATTAAATATTTAATTAATTCAGTAAAAACTGATTTGCTCGGCAATATAATTTGACCGATTTACTAAAATAAAATTAGTATGGTTTTGTATGTGCTTTTTCTAAGATTGGTCAGGGAAAAGGTAATTTAGTCAGGGAAAAGTCATGGAATTTCAAAAGGTCTTATCATTAGCCACCCTGGAAGGTGATGTCTTCTGAACAATGAAAAAATATATTTTCATAAAATTTAGTTTCTCTATAATAGTAAAGCATATAAATACCTCTAAAACCCTTTGTTATTTTGAAATTGTTGCAGCGATAATTTAGGAAATATATTTTGTTGAGTAATAGTGTAGGAATTTATTGAAAATGACATATCGCTAAATTCGATAAGAAATAGTTTTGATAGCCCGAAAAATACCTTTTAACCGATACACCCACATTTATTTTTGGAGTATACAGCTTTCACACCCCGAAAAGTATTTTAATTTCTGAATATGAATATACTTTTTTTTACTAATGTCCTGAGGTTATTAACCTAATACGGGTATTCGGTATTTATCTAAACTATCTCTAAACGCATACTTTATTTACATACATACGTACACATGAGAAAATTACAGTGTAAAATTAACTTTGTTAAAAGTAGACGAACCACCATCGACCAACCCCAAACATGAATATTTACATAAATTTAAGATATTTACAAAGTACTTCCTATTAATCATTATTTCATCAAACAAAATACTTAAAACAATACAAGATGAGTGGATCATGACTGATAGAGGCACAGTAGATCTTGCACTGCTTTTGGTACTATCTTTCCCTTCCTGCAATCCACTCGGAATCTCTCGCATTATACTAAATTATATTTCCTTAAAACTAATCTAGTTCCTACAATGTAGTGAAATTTTGAAAATAATTTACCAATTACAATTAAGTTGATACATATTTCAGATGCGCCTTATTACTGTCGAAAATGTCGCTGTGGCTTCAGAACGTCAGACCGACACGAGGGACTCGAAAAGATTTGTATACATTGCGATGAGTCTATCAAACATAACTTATTTCAGGACAGTACTTTTGACGATTTGTCTTCGAAAAAGTTAAAGCATAATAGAAAAACAAGCTTACAATCTGGTGAAAAATGTCACGAGTGTTTTCAATGTGATTACTCGACTAGAAGACTAACGGATTTGAAAAATCATATAAGGACACATACCGGAGAAAAACCACATAAATATTCGCACTGTGACTATTCTTCCGTTACCGCGCACGCTCTAACGAAACATATTAGAACCCACACTGGACAGAAACCTTACAAGTGTCCTCGGTGTGACTATTCAGCTGCCACTTCTAATAAATTAAAGACGCACATGATTATTCATGTTGGAGAAAAACCTTTTAAGTGTACCGAATGCATTTACGCCGCTGTTTTCAAATATTCGCTCACGAAACACATGCGGATCCACAGCGGAGAAAAATCTTTCAAGTGCACTCTGTGCGAGTACAGCGCTCTTACAGCGCCCGATCTTAAAAAACATATCAGAATTCACACGGGCGAAAAACCGTATAACTGTTCTCAGTGTGATTACTCGTCAGCGAGAACAGACGTGTTGAAAAAGCACATGCAAACACATTCATTAGAAAAGCCTTATCAGTGTTCGCAATGCGATTATTCGGCTACTGCATCGAATTTGCTCACCGTTCACATGAGAAGTCACTCTGGAGAAAGACCTTTTAAGTGTGTGGAATGTGTTTATTCATCGGCAAGAATAGACGTTTTGAAAAAGCACATGCGAACACATTCACTAGAAAAGCCTCATCAGTGTTCTCTTTGTGATTATTCAGCTTCTGCATTGTATATGCTTACCGTTCACATGAGAGGTCATTCTGGGGAAAGACCTTTTAAGTGTGTGGAATGTGATTATTCATCGACAAGAATAGATGTGTTGAAAAAACATATCAGAACTCACACGGGCGAAAAACCATTTAAATGTTCACATTGTGAGCATTGTGCAGCTACTTCATTCGGTATTAAGGTGCATATGAAAATGCATAGATAAAATTTGCAAATGTACAAAGTGGTTATTCCGCTGCGGAAAAAAATACCCAGTAAGGCATTGTAGAAGTTGAGTTAAAATAAACAAATCTTTCCTCTTTTTAATACAGTCTACTCTTGCCAACTCGAATTCCAAAGGAATGTGAAATTACTTCCCCTAGGTAGTATATTTGTTTGAGCTGCATATGTTTAAGTGAGGGCAATTTAAAAAAAACAAACGTAACGAAACGATGTAATTCTCTTCAGCTTTCGTTGACTTATTTTGCATACTGGTTTGCTCTAGTAGTAAACACTAAAATCATTTTTATGAACATAAATACAAAAGATAATGAATCATAGATATGTCCAGTAGAACTTTGATTATCCGAAGTAATTAGGAGCGGGCAGACCTCGGATAACCAAAAACTTTGATAATACGGTAGATCGTGAGAAAACCAATAAGGTGCGAGCTCCCGTGTCATTTACGTCGTTTGGATTTGGAGCCATGCTTATTTCAAAATCTGTTTTATTTGGCTTTAAATAATACAGTCTTAAATAAACAAAGAAGGTTTGATAATGTACTCAAATGAAATACATTGGATACTGTAAGCTACCGTATTCAAAACCACAAAAATAATGTCTCTGAAGTTTTTTCATGCTAGCTTTTTTTCATTGATTGTCTAGACTTCCTTATTTGAATACCATTGAGATACCCACTTTTCAGTTTCCGATCTTTCTCGTCTCGAATCACTTGCCACTTTTCTTCGCCTACATGTAATCGTTTAATTGCTTCCCATTTTTGATTTAAAGATAAAACAACACTCTTTCGTTTTCCACTCAGAATGACACTCTCATTCACAAAGTTTAACACCAACACCGACTAAATACAAAAGCACAAAATACAGTCGCAGGAGGAAGAAACAACTCGTGGGAAAGAATGGTGAGTAATAAATACGATGCCGCGAGGAGGGGAATTCAAGACTGCTTCGCCATTCATTATACTACCTGTAAACGTCAACCATACCATTGCGTTGGATAAGGAGCGGAAATGTTTTCTTGTTGTACAAGGCAAATTACTATTTGGTTTTCTTTCCGTTCAGTCTAGCACACAAGTTTGAATTAAGAATTTAGTTATAGAGAAATCCTCTCAAACTATGAATTCTTTTTCGAAGTCAATTAACTTACATTTATTTGTAAGTTAACGGAATTGATTTTGACAAAATTTTTATTTTTTTAATTTACCTCGGTTAATAAGGAAATTTGGAGGTTCTACTGTATACGGTACAGAATTAAAACCTGGTATTTAAGCAACAACGAATGCAAACGACCATAATGAATTCTACAGCAGACCCTTGCGGGCTTTGCATACCAATCCCACTTTCTTCGTCCACATTTTATTTCTACATTTATAACTAATTTTATATTTATATATTTTTTCTTAATAAAGGTCTAGGGATTAATCATACCGTCAAAATTAAGATGGTAAATAATATCAAATGTTTAAATTAAATTATTAGACGGACATATTATTCTTTTATTAAATTATTTGGTTTACAATAAATATAACCACAATTATAATAAATGTTAACCCTTAAGTAAACGAGTATTTTAACCCCCAGGTAGGTAAATTGTTTTTATAAACATAAAAGACTTGTGGCAACCCTGTCGTCCTAGAGCTTTTGACTCCTCTACTTGACTTGTTGTTTTCAGATGTTCACCTAACATCTGACAGCAGTACAGTCACTCCAAAGACTGCTCTGGTACATTTACACCGGCCATTTTTAGATTATGAGTAAATATCCTAAAAAAAGTAAGAGACTGTGATGTTGACGGTTATTGCAATAAAAAAAATGTTGTTTCCTAGTTTTGGTCTGAAACGAAGTTTACAATGTTCTTCATAAAAAAGTGTTGCTTTTTACTGAAATTTGTTGCATTCATTTAGAAGATAGTATAAAAACATAAAATTTTAAACAATTTTTACTTTGATTTTTTGTTTTTTCATTGGTGGTTTTTTATTCCCTGATCGCCCACTTAACCCTCCAAGTGGTAATCAAATCACTTTAAAGTGCTGGGCCATTTTTGAGCATCTTGCACGGTTAGTTTAACAATTATTTTTTATATAAAAAAATGTATTTAAATAGCATGTATTATATATCAAATTGTTCATAACATGTTCTACAATATAAAATAAAAATAAAGCACTTAACCACTTGGTGTTAAAAAATTACGTCCTTAGAGTGTTGGAGTAAATTTTTTTTTATATATTTTTTTTATTTGTAGGCACATAGATGGTCTTGAAAATGTAGTAATGTAAATTCCACAATATACAAATTGTTCTAATTTTAGTTCTGAATATGAAATGTATCACAAAAAACTAGTTAATCTAAAACATTTACTAAAAATTTTTAAAATAACACATATGGTAATTTTGGAGAAAAATGCATATTATTCAGTTCATGAATAAGTATTTGTATACTATTTCATAAATAAACCATGTACAGAAAAATATGTTTATGGACCGACTAAACAACCTTAGTCAGTTGCGTAGTTTTTACACAAACGTAAACAAACCACAGCTTACAGCTGATAATATTGTCATCTGTTACTTTTGTCTTCCAAAGATAACAAACTCGCACTGCCTACTAGATAGAGAATTCAATTTACTTTCATTCTATCTGAAGAGCAAGTTTATCCGATAACTATTACCTTAGATATATCGATTTTACGGACTATCGCACTGAGCGACGCTAGCACTTTCAAATGGTCTGAACAGGTCACACAGTGCGATAGTAGCACTTGGAGGGTTAAAGGCACGCCCGATTAAGGGTTAAGAAGAACCACTGTGTCTTAGGCCTACTCAAACAAAAACCTAACTTAAAAATATTACTGATATACATTGCAAACTCAAAAAATAATTTCTTCGTTAGTTTTAAAAATTAATGGAAGATTTTGTTCAATAATGCAATACGGTAACTTATTATGGGGTTGTTCAACAGATGTCAAATTGTGGGGTAGAATACAATTTTTGAAATAAAAATTATTTTTTAAAAAAACCTACTTTTTGTAGACCTTTTTTTAAGAAATTGGTAACTTTGACACTTCCGTTTAAGTACCGTGTATTATATTCTACAGGCTATGTTGTCTATTAAAAGTAATTAGAACAAAAAAAAAATCAACAAATACAAGAGAAAAATACCTTTTCTCCAGCTACTACATTAAGAGGTCTTTACTACTTCATTAATAGAGCAGAAAGAACCACTTATCATCCGGCGGGCGATAAAGTGCCCACATAAGCAAGCTAGAAAATGTACCCAGTGATTTTTATATGGACACTTTTCTGCCCTCTAAATAATATGCTGCCATCACAAATGGGGCAATACTTATTAAGGGTCGGCTCTAGTAAAACAGAAAGCAACCTGCGACTCCCTACAGCGGCGGTAGGTTACGCGGACATTGCTCATCCTAAATCCATTTAAAACCCGCAATTATTCAAATAGCGTTTTTTTTTAAAGTACCAAACTCTTGGGGACAAAATTCTTCATCCGATTGTCTTGGTAATTTTTCGCTATAATTAATAGTTACAACGTAAAAAATATTTAAAATCACCCTATAGCGGCAGTAGGTTACACGGACATTGCTCAGCCTAAATCCATTTAAAACCCGCAATTGTTCAAATAGCGTTTTAAAAAAAACACCAAAATCTTGGGGACGAAATTCTTCAGGCGAATGGCTTGGCAGTTTTTCACTATAATTAATAGTGACAACATAAAAAAAAATTAAAAATCAATGTTTTAAATTGTTAATAAATACTAAACAAATTGTTTTTCTTAGGTTTTAAAAAGCCATTTGCATGCATATTGACCGTAGCTTTAAAATGACGTATCGTTTATAATTTTCCGATCAAAAATAAAGGAAAAATTTGGAATTTAATTTAACATTGGTCTTGGAGTGTCAGCCAACATGGCTGACAGCTAGAGCCGACCCTTAATAAACCTCCCTAAAAATGTATGCAATTAGGTACATTAATTCTTTTAAATAGATACAGCCTTAAGTGATTGCTGTTGTCAAAGTCATTTTTTCGGTGGAAGAGTTTATCCACTATGATTTTGGAAGCTCTGTCCGAGGAGGTGTCTTTCGCATCATGGTTACGCTGCATAAATTGTAGTGTGCTCTCAGTGCATTTTGTTTGTTTAAAGGCATTTTGTTGTAATTGTTAAAATGTCTAATTACTGATGTGATATACTGAAATGACTTAAGCCAGAGATGTTTACTATATTTATTTTGTATTTCAATTATGTGTGTATTTTTAAAGATGTACTATGTTATATAACAGTGATTGTTGTAATTGTTAAGTGTTGATGTAATATAAAGTTGACCATAAGTATAATTTATAAGTATTTATAGGTGTGTCACTTGCTATGCAATATGTTTGTCAAAAAGCAATAGTAATAAACTAGGGGAGACCCCTGCGTGCTCCGCACGCCAACCCCCAATGGAACCTTCTAAAAACAAATGTTACGTTTTATTTATAATAAAGTTATATGATTAATAATAATAACCTCAAATTTAAGATAATAAATGTCCAAATCAAATTATTTATTATATTTCATAACAGCAGTTATAATAATGGTTAAAAGAACCAGCAAGGCTCAGGTCTACACTTGAAAACCCTAACCTAAAATCTAGAAATACAAAAATAATTGCTTCAAATTTTGAAATTAGCTGTTAATGGAAATATTGGAACAAACAGCTATATATTATCTGTTCTTTTATTCAATTTATTGTTATGGTAATAAATGTAAATACATGTGTTGATTTATCATTCATTCTAGGCCTAACCTAAGAATTTTTTTCGACTAAATTTACAAATATTGAAATAAAAAAAGGTTTTTATCGAAATGAATTATAGCCTATGTTACTCATGTAAAGTGTAGCTTTTTATCAGTAAAACTATTTTTTCAATCGGTTCAGAAGTGCCAGAGATTACCCCCCCCTACATACAAACAAACAAACAAACTTTACCTCTTTATGATATTAGTATAAATGTATGAAGAGTTAATAGAACAGCCATACAACCTTACAAAAATCACACTTATAAGGTTTCTCTATGTGTGTGTCAACGTGTATCTTTTATAGGATAATATAAGTAGCAGATCTTATTTAAAAATATAATTTACTTTAACTGTCATATTATTTTACAGAACAGCTGTTTTATGTTTTTAATTTCTTTATTTATTAATACTAAAAATTGTTTAATGTAAACTTCAGAGCAGCTGTTTTATGTTTTTAATTAATTTATTTAATACCAAATGTAAACTGCAGAACAGCTGTTTTTTGTTTTTAAATTCTTATGTATTTCTTATGGGGATTATTCGTTTTTCGGGGATCTCAAAAACCCCTTAGTTTTTAATTTTAGAAAAAACTTATATTTTTCCCTCGTTCCTTGAATCAATACCTTTAATTTGACACCTCTCCCATCATCCTCCGATTTACCAAATTCCCACAATTTTGAATCTAAAATTTTGCTTACAGAATTATATATAAGGATGAAATGAAATGTTAGTAAAACAACTGTTGAAACAAAAATACATTGATGGACTTCCACGTCTGTGTGTTCTTGACAAAACCTCGACTGGTTTTGTAAATATTAATGTCCATGTTTTGATAAAGTTTATTCCATTGTAAAATGTAAATTATTTACTAAAAATGTAGCTGGAGGAAAAATGGTGTGTGTTTTACGGGAAGAAAGTATCTTGGTTGCCTAAAATTAAATTTCCTTTCTGGGCGACAAAGTAATACTTTCCTCAAATAAGACACAAATAACTATAAAGTTGCCAAAATAAAGCATAAAAAACTATTGATTTTAATGGCAGCAAATGTTTAATTAGCCTTCCAATTCATTTTTTTTAAATTTAATTTTACAGTTTTTAAAAGGTTTCTGAAATGATTTTCGCTTACAAAAACTTATTATCCTTAATAATAAATTGTTGTAAATTGAAATAAGATACGCTAGCTGGTCCGTGCGAATATTTCGCAAGTTATGAGTATGATTTAATACGTTGATTTAGTTCAGTTAATTACTTTTTACAATATAAAATCGAGAGCACCGGATATGGTTATAAATAACTTTTTAATGTGTTACTGCCAGCAATCCTATTTTTGAAGTTTTTCCTTCAATACATGTATTTCACGATGTGTTTCGGAACTTAGTTCTTCCATCGTCGGTTGGTCAAAACGCATTTAAAAACTTTTAACACAATTTATAAAAAACACATAACACAAACGACACACGCGCACAAATAAAGTTCAAACATGTTAGTAGGCTGAGGCTGTACAGTGTACTGGTTTTTAAACGTTTTTAAATGTTTTGACCACCCGACGATGGAAGAACTAAGTTCCGAAACACGTGCCGTGAAATACATGTATTGAAGGAAGAACTTCAAAAAAAGGATTGCTGGCGGTAAGTAACACGTTAGAAAGTTAATTACTTTTATTTATTTACATTGGTTTATAAATAACAGATGTCATGCTAGTTAAACAGATTGTTAATAGATGGCGCCTTTCATGAGGAACCATAGAACTATAATAAAAAATTTGTTTAATCAATTTTTGTAATGAAAACATGAATTTTTTAGCTGTTTCTCTATTTTTTCTCAGTAGCGGGGAACATAAGCTTTAAAATGATGCTTGAATAGTTAATTTTGATGAAGAATTAAGGGAGATATCGCTTAGCAACAAAAAAAAAACCATCTTGGATAAATAATATTATATAAGGATATTATTGTCTTATGAATTTCCATGTCCAGTGTTTGTATGTTTGATTTGTAT
>JAGFPH010005608.1:38708-48956 GCA_018207615.1 Philaenus spumarius
CAAAAGAATGGCAAGAAATATTTGAGGAACAAAAGGAGACATATTTGATTCACAATAAGTAATTTCGATACCAGATGGATAGGAATTCCGGGAACATGAGGGACCAAAAGAATGGCAAGAAATATTTTAGGAACAAAAGGAGACATATTTGATTCACAATAAGTAATTTCGATACCAGATGGATAGGAATACTGGGAACCTGAGGGACCAAGAGAATGGTAAGAAATATTTTACGAATAAAACGAGACATATCTGACAGGTTTTTCACAATAGATAAGATCCACACTCGAAAATTTTAAACCAGAGAAATATTTTAAACGTCGACTTAAACGTTTTAATGAGATTTAGAAGCAATTTTTTGGTCAAGCACTTTGAAATAAAAATTTTTCGTCTCTTGAAATTTTTTCTAAAAACTCTTCCTTTTCGAGATATTAGCAACTTTATGTTGATTTATTTCAACACGTTTAGGGCCGCAATTTTGTTTTGGGTGGTCCTATTTTTATTTTATTTATGTTATTTTCCTAGTCTTAAATAGACCTTTAAAATGAGGCATCACATGAACATACTTCCCGTTTAAAAATTTTGAGTTGCCCCCAAATTCCCCCATTTTAGGGGGTACTCAAAAATTCCGATTGCTTCAAAAGATACTTTGGATTAAGTTAGTATCGTTCCCCAAAAAATATTTGTTTGTTTTAACAAACACAAAAGTTAAAGGGGGAGGGGAAAGTGACTTTATAACCACTCTGTATATATATCTATTATATATGTAGATATAGCCTATAGCAGATACTTAGCAGAAAATAACATACATATCAGACCCCACTGGCCAGCCTACCTAATAAAAAAAAATCCCAGATAAATTTTATCGTCTTAAACTAATACAAATACCGGTAAATGTGGATAATCAGCTAAGCTTGAAAGTAGCTTTTTAGCGAATTTCCGCAGGAAAAATGAGCTATTGCAGTGGCCCTTATGGTAAGACCCAAGGTCGGGAGTAGCAAATGAGCACCGATCATGGTCCCCAGAACACGTTTTGGGGTGTCATTAAAAATATATAGATAAATATATTTAAATATATGGGGTGTCATTTATATATACATGTATGTTACAACGAACCTCCCGTTCGAGACTTTTCTAACCCCACGTTACGGGAGACAATTATGCAACGGAACAATCGCGTGCTGACGTTGCTCTTTTGTTGTACAATAAGTTACAACACCTACTGGAAGCCTTTAGCCAAAATTTTATCTTTAGCTTAGGTGATGCAACTGGGTGTCTGATACCTATTTCTATAAGTATTTCGACTGACTCTAACACTTTAAAATAGCTTCCAGAAATGAATAAGTTTACTAGCTCTGAATTTAATCTACGAGAACTCTTGATTATTTTTGATCTCAGGGAAATGAGAACAGTGGAACAGCCCTTATAACTTACCTTATTTGTGCTTTGATTATTTCTACAGCTAAACACATTTATTAGACTATTTCTAATAAAGGAAAATATCATGAATGGATAACCATAAAACAGGTAATTGATTACTCTCAGTATTTCAGTATAAAAATTAATAATTAATTTATTCAAAACTCAAAATCAAAACTTTTTCAAAATTACACATAAACAACTCGCTTTTCTCACCATCTGCTTGTACATACAATTTCTATACAATATTAATGTTAAACCTATAATTCTAATTTCTAATAGGCTTGGCAGACAGTCTAATTTTCTATTCAACTTAATTTTAATTTATTTGAATTTAATTTATTTACATTTATTATTTAAATTTAGGGAATATCGAATTTACATTTATTTAATTTTATGATTTGAATTTAATTTGAAACTAACCTATCTCAACCAGTACTTTAAATATTTTTATTGAATTTACTCAGGCAATTAATTAAAATGGGGGACAACGTATTCTCGTTTACACAGACCTTAATTCAGCATTTTTCACCTCCGGTTTTCCGTGATGGATGCCGCTATGTTGATCGGCTGGTGCTGGAGCTGCTAGGATGCTGTGTCTGGTAGCCTGGATTTTCTGATTTAAAGTTGTTGGGTTGATATGATGGCTACAGATGTACTTGAAGAGCAGATCTGGTAGAATTTAGTAGAGTTACAGTTGATCCTATTTCTTCCTTGGTTCGTGAGAAGTGAAGTTCCGTTTAGAAGATCATGTCCTGAAGGATTGCCTATGTCGTCTCAGTATCGCCAAATAGAGTTATTTTTGCGTTAACTCATTTGGATAGGCCGTAGAGTTACTCCTGAAGAACTACTTCTGACTTGTAGTTTATATTATAGTTGAAAGTTACTTAAGTTTAACGAAGAAAAAATATAGTAGTGCTCGTGATACTAAGGCTTTTTAGCATAACACGTAGTATACGAACTGGTAGAATAATACTTGCTGCAGAGTGACGTGAAGTCTACATTCGTAACAATTTGAGTCTTGAGTGAGTCCGTGATTGCGAGAGTGAGTTTCCAAGAGTCATCTCCGATTTTCCGCGTCCAAGCCTTTATACACTTCGTGACGTCATTTCTTACAGAGCCCTTTCCATCATTTTTTCAGTAAGCTAATTTTCCTTTTCTATAAACTTTATTAGTCTAGAAATATGTCTAAATTCGCACTGGTTAAATTTATATAATTTTCTTCTTTTCTTTTCCTTCCATTTTCCTGGAAAACACCAATTTCCCTGGTTAATTTGGTTGTTAGTTGACGCCCCTTTCTGTAACCGCGACTTCATCCCTTCAACTTTGACTATTGAATCTTACTTGTTTTTGATTTCTCGCTGTACCTTTTTTCCTTTTTAGTTTTCCTTAATTTTTTTTTTGCACATTTTCCAGATTGTTTTTGGCTATCCGTACGTTTTAGAATCGTGTCTGTACTGTGATTTTTACGCGTGCGCAGCACGTCTACGCTTTCCCGCGACTTCCGCGACTGTCTTTCGCGTTCAATGTTTTTTTTGTTTGTTTACGCTGATTGTCTTTAACACCTGTACAGTTCTAACTCTTTTCACCACTTTTAAAATTTTTTCTCTTCTGGGACTTATCTCTGCTTCTTTTTAATCATTAGGCCTACTGAAGTATGGTTTCATATAGGGAGAAATGAAATAGGAATTAATCATGTAAGTACCTACTAAAGTTATGAAAAAAAGTGAAATGTTATTAATAATATTCTATTTTGCCTTACTGAGTCTCTGAACAACTACGTAGACAAATAGGTAATAATACGACCATAATTAATCTGTATATTTTTTACCAAAAATATAACAATATATTTGTCCCAGCTAATATTAGCAGGCTACAGAATTAAGTAGCCTACCTACATTTGTATTTAAGACAAGAAATATTTTGTACGTGTGTTTCTTATTGTAGGCAAAGTAAATTTTTAAACATACCATAGCATAAGTATTGCATAGGCTATATTAGGATATTTAATAAGATATCTATATATCTAATACTAGGTTTCAATTAGAGGCCCAGTTTGTTTTACGACAAATTAAAATAATTGGTTGGTAGATAATATATTTTCCCCTTCCAGAATATTTTGTAATTTTAAGTGCTAAAAGATGTTTTTATCATAGATAATTTTCGTTATATAATAAGGCAAAAGCTTATTTTATGCTTTTGTAGGGGAAAGTAGGGTAATGGTGCGCACCTAAGCGAAAACATTTTTTTTTCACTAACCGTTGCAATGAAAACGACAATACCTATGTATAAATCTTACTTATATATCTGTGTTCAATAACAAAAATTACCACTTTGATACTCCTTAAGATTAATTAAATATATGGCATAAAGTAACAAGATGCACTTGCGCATGATTGCCCTAACCGTAGAGTAATGGTGCGCATGTGGTTGGGTATTGGTGCGCAGGGGCGAACAGGTTAAAATAAAGAGAGACATCACTTTTTTCACCCAAAACTTATTTTTATTTATTTAACCATAATGGTTATAGGTTGAACTTATCTTAAGAATATAAAAATCGCAAATATATGTCATAATTATAAAAAGTGAAAAAACATAATTTTCAGTAGGTATTTTATCATGGTTGGAAATTTATTTGTTTACACAAAAGTAGCACAAATAATCTTCTGCTGAGTCTGCTCCAGAACAGTCGGCATGGCTTCAGGAAGAACAGTTTATGCATCTATACCACAGTTCACCATCTTTTCCTATGTCACCACAAATATTGCAAAAGTCAGTTGCATATTTTTCTACTGCAGAAGATAGCAAGAGGTTCATATCTAAATCGTCAAACTCGTCATCTTGACACAACACTTCTGGATCAACGTCTGATTCTTCAGATGACTTAAACTCTTTTTTAACCTTTTTTTATATATTTGATTGGTTTCTTATCTATTTTAGGATTTTTTTTCTTATCCTTAACCTCTTCGAAACCCAGAAAACGTGCAGCTTTTTTCATTTCCCTCTTTTTCTTCTTTTCTTCGTTAATATTTCTTTTTTCCATAGCTTTTTCCAACTTTCTTTTCATAGGAGTGCTGGTTAATATCTCGGAGTGATGTTTTGCACGTGGTTTAACATTGGCTTTCTTTGTAATTGGTTTGGGGATTGGCACAAATTTCAAAAAAGAATTGTCTTTAGATGTGGATGGAGTTGGGTCATCATAAAAACTTCTACCATTGTTTTCGGAGTCCCCGAGAGGTTCATTTTGTAGATTCAAATTATTTTCATTTCCTTCAGACGTGGCTTTGGTCGGACCAGGAGACTCTAGATTAGAAGAAATATCCATCAATTCAACAGAAATCGGCTGATCATTTATTTCTCTTGCGGCAGCAAAATCATCGTCAGAAAATGTGTCAGCATTGAATGGATAACTTCCTGTTGATTGGAATCCAGACACAGCAGTGCTTATTTTGGCCACTTTCACAAAAGCTTTATTCAAAAGCTCTGCCACATCATATTCCGTGATCTTTGTGTGACCTGTCGATGTCAGATAGTCGATCACATTCTCTGTAGAACGCATTCTTTAGCGGACTAAAAAATGTAAGATCCAGGGGTTGAAGCCTGTGTGAGGTGTGGGGTGGCAGTGACACCATGTGAATAAAGTTTTTTTTTTGCAAAACTCGTAGACTTCAATTGACACGTGGCTACCATGATTGTCTAAAACTAGTAACACAGGATCACTCTCAGTTGGATGAACATGTTTCTTAAAGTGAGTAAGCCACTTCATAAAAATACTGCCATTGCTCCATCCATTAGGAGAGTTGGTGTAAACAACACCGATCGGTCCATTTTTTTCAAGAAGGGGTGTCATTCTGGTGCGGGGATAAACGAACAAAGGTGGGGGAAAATTACCAGAAGCGCTCATTGCAAAAATAACAGTGATTGTTCTTACATGCTCCCCAGATGTCGCAGCTCCTATTTGTTTTACACCCTTGGGCCCATAAATCTTAGGACATTTTTTCTGGACGGTGCTTATTCCAGTTTCATCCTGGTTATACACTCTATGGGCGGGAAAAGTATGCTTCTGCATAATTGTTTCAAAGTTTTTATAAAAAAGCTGTACTTCTTCTTTGTTAAAACCAGCAATTCTGTTAAGACTAGTGGCTTGAGGTTGATGAAGACTTATACTGGGGTGTCTTTTTAAAAAACCATAGAGCCAGCCTTACCGGCTAGACCTTTTTCTCCATTAAACTTGTTAGGAATGTAATGTTCCTGTGCATAATTAAAAACCAAGCGACGCAATTGCTTCTGGGTTACGCCATAAAACAGTTTACAAAGTTTAAGGATGTATTCCACCAAATCGTGTTCAACTTCTTCTGAGAATACAGCTTTTTCTCCCACACCGAAGGTGCTTAAGTTTATCTTGGGACAATTGTTTCCTTAGAGTGGATTCGGGAATACCAAAACTCCTCCCGACTTCCCTAATCTTTCTTGATGGCCGCTAAAGCATTTATCAACGTTTCTACACTGTATGCCATTCTATCATTTTTTTTATGTATTTCTTCGGCATCTGCGAACAAGAACGTAAAAAGAAGCATAAATAGGGTGCCTTACCATATAACTGTTTGAGGTGTAACTGTGCGCACCGCTGCGCACCAATACCCGATTGTGCTTAGACCATTGTTTTGCCCTACAACTATTAAACCAAGACGGGAATGCCAAACCGATTACACTGAACGATAAAGCAAGGACTATCATTTATAAATATATATATTAGTACTTCAAATAACAACAAAACAATCCTTACCTCGGGTTTTTTGAAGAGTACAAAATAACATGACACGCACCACTTTCAATGTTTTGCCTCGCATAACCTCAAATGCAGTTTGGTAAACTCAACGTGGTTTTGTAGTAGTTGCCGAGTCTACCACTTGGCATCAGCACCTGACGGGATCCCTTCAACAACTTTTTTTAACCAACTTTTACGATGCGCACTATTACCCGCCGCGCACGATTACCCTACTCTCCCCTATACTTAAAAATCTAAATGTATAATAGTTTCATAATCTTGTTCATCAACTCCCATCATTTAAATATTTATTATTATTAAAACTATTTTGTCAGTTCGAAATAAGTATGTGGCAAGGTATATATAGGCTACCTAAATTTACATCTTTATCAAAGAAACATCTATTTCCCAAACCAAAATAGAATTATAACTATTGTGAAACATTCCCAAATTGAATGCAATAGTGAAGAAAGCTAACCCCAACGCTACCTGATGGTGGCAAAAAGGAACTAGCTTAATATTATTTGTAGCTAGTCAAAGAAGTTGCACTTTTAGTTACCTATACTACATAACAACTCATAGAAGTAAATCTCTTACCTAAAAAGACTATTTATAGGCCCTTATAATTTCATTTGAAAATTAATCAAACAATTAAATCATAAAATAATCTAAAATACCAATATGTCTGTAATTAAAACTTATAATGAACAATCAAAATGAATTATACCAACACCTGTTTATGTTTCATTTGACAATAATTAACAAATAAATAGGCTAGGAGTGGTTTCCAAACCTTTGTAAAGTTCAATCTTAAAATCCAAATTAAAATAATTAGGCCTACACTACAATGAATGTATTTTATGTAGCCTATGTAATAATTACACACGTAGGCCTACATCTCAGACTTATCGTTTAGTGGCATATTTAAAAACATAATGTGGGTGTTTTTGAAAGTTTGTTTCAGTTATAGGCTACATAAGTTATAGCAATTGAAATAATCCATAATATTGAAATGTTTCTTCCAAACTAACTTACTACTTATGTCCAACTTTATGAAATGAAAATCAAATATTAATGTAGGGCCTAAACATTTTAGTAGAGGCTAACTAAATTTAATCAAATTCATAATTTTTTTCCTGTAGCCTAATTACTTAGTCAGATTATTGGTAATTTACAAAGAATTCGGTAGGCCTACGGTAACTTCCTGCATACCACTATTTGTTGAAATCACTGTTTGATCAATATAAAGAAGAGGATGCTATATATTTATTTTTACAAACTAATTTAAGTGTTATAAAGTTGATACGAAAACGAGAGTGTAAGTTAGATTAGGCTAGGTTTTATAAGTAGCCTATTTTCATGAAAGTTAATTTTATAGCTATAGGCCTAATATTGTTTTTTTTTTTTTTTAAGTAACACCGGTAGTGATAGTTGAGTCTATATTTAGGCTAACAATTGTTTTTTGTGTTCAAGCTTGGGATAGTTTTACAATATATCACTGGTAACAATACATAACTTTTTGTCTCTTATACAATCGTATTTTATTGTAGGCCTAATTAATACTTACAATGTTATTTAGGGTACCGTCAAGCGGGGCTACTTTGAACTGGTGGGGCTAATTGGAATAAAAGTCGTAACAAGATTAAAAGCATCGTAGCCCAGCAACGATAGCAGTTAGGAACCATAACCACATACCTCTGGAATTCCTATTCCTTCTACTTTAATATTATAATCTTGTAATTCTTAAAAAATGCATAGGCCTACTTTGGTTTCAGGAATTTTTTTTGTTGTCTCCAAAAAATCGCAAAAAAATATGTGTCCCGAACTTTTATGTACCAAGGTCAAACTATAATACATAGAGAGTAAAAATTCATTAAAAATGATAGCCTGGTTAATGGTGATCATTTTTCTGTAAAAGAATTTCCTTAAAGTCTGATATTTTTTTTTTATTAAATTTTATATTCCAAAGCGCACATTTAAAAACAAAAATGGGACTGCGCGGAATATGCATAAAAATTTAATTTTAAATAATTCTTATTCTTTTTTCAGGTTTTAGTTCGTGCTTGGTCCTCTAGAACAATAATTTAGTGTGAAAACATTTATTTATTAATATTTGAGACAGTTTTTTTGTGTTTTTTATAATGGTGCGTACATATAAGCGAAAAGTGGGAGCCAATCATGGACAAAAGGGGCCGTTTGAACTTTTCAACAAAGTTTTCAGGCTATAACATACAGAGAAACACTTTTGATTTAGTTTTAAACCATTAATATCACAAACAAAGTGGTAGTTATTTCATAAACAAAGTATGTGAAATTTTAAGACATTTTTTGAAGTGGCTAAAAACGCCCATTTTCTCAAGTGTTTCTATTTTTTCCTTTTCTTTTTACAGAAAGGAGCTATTTTTTTTTGTTAAATACATACATTGACTACATATATTGTGTTAAGTTATTTATTTATTATTAACATCTGCTGAGATATGATTTTTTAAAAGGTTCAAATGTCAAATTCCGGAGGTAAGGTGAGAAAAGGTTCCACAAAATCTTTAAATTTTGTCCAAATTAAATTTTTATTATATGGTTCTGTTCCAAAAAAAACCACCATTCTAATGCATATATCATACTAACCCCATCAATTCATAGTAAACAGTTATTAAGGTTTATAATGCCTGTTTCAAAGTAGCCCCAACGGTGGGGCTACTTGGAACGCATGGTTTTAAATTTTTTTAGGTATTAAAAAATTGATAAAAAAACTAATCAATACCTTCATTACATGCACTATTGTGATCTTTAATCACACAATTAAAATGGTTTGATTCTAACAAATAGTTTGGAATTTATAAGCAAAAAACTAAAATTTCATTCCAAAGTAGCCCCGCTTGACGGTAGGCTATTATTCTCAAATACAAAATTTATTTTTTTCCTTTTATAGTTTGATTATATTATTAACATTAAAACATTGACAGGTTTTAAGGTACAACTAAAGTAGAGCATTTTTGTGTGCATAGGTTAGAAACACAGCCGCTGTATTCTTATCATTCGCCAATGAATTTGATATATATAGGCCTAGGCTATCTCTTGAATATTGTGACCAGTTATCAAAACATTAAACAAATAGCTATACCCTACATGAAGAAGAAACAACTGAAGTTAATTTAGGCTAGGCCTTTTTAAAAAATAGTAATAACATTCATTTTTGAAATTTTTCAACTTTTGTCAGCATAGTTTGCAAATTTGTAAATATTGTAACATCATTTAAAATGTCTGAGGAACTTAAAGGATCTCATAATTTCAACGTTTGTTTTAAATGGAAAAGTATTAGGCCTACTTGTAGGTTTCAAAGGTTATTTTTTGTTGTCGATCCAGGCAATAATAGCCACTAAAAATTTTAACTTTTAAACAAAATTTTGTTTTTTTGGTTATTTAATTTAAGTTGAATGTGAGTTTGGACAAATTTTTAACAAACAATATAAGTTAATGGAATTTAAAATAAATACCAGGGTATACCTTATCAGACATTACTTAGCCTACATATTTTACAGTATTTTGTGCTTTTAGGCTAGCATCTCAGCCGCAATATCCGTGGAGACGAATTTTAAATGTTATCTGTCTTCTGATAGGATTGGGGTGGTGTAGACCTAGACGTAATAATTTCGTCTAAGTTAAATTATTGGTAAAAATGGAGGACATGTTGATCAGAAGTTTCTCGAAAAAATGTCATATTACTATGAAAAAAGAACACATTAAACTGACTGTAAAAACACCAAATATATTCGCGAGAAATAAATAGGCCTATTAGTTATAGAAAATACAATAGAAATAAAACTTGAAAATATAAAGGTTAACTTCCTACATTTTTTATATTTTTACATTTTAACAAAAGAATCAAATCACTTAATATAGCCTCCCCTAAAAAAGTTTAAGAATGAAACAAAATTAATGAAAGAAATCACGAAAATGTACGTGAATTTGCTAAATAATTTTCCACAACGTTTATTTAGGCTACTTTAAAAACAATAAACCGTATGAAATAACATTGAATGCTCAAATAATGTACCATGTAG
>JAGFPH010005608.1:49056-62180 GCA_018207615.1 Philaenus spumarius
GAATCAAATATGTCTCCTTTTGTTCCTCAAATATTTCTTGCCATTCTCTTGGTCCCTCAGGTTCCCGGTATTCCTATCCGTCTGTTATCGAAATTACTTATTGTGAACAAATATGTCTCCTTTTGTTCCTCAAATATTTCTTGCCATTTTCTTGGTCCCTCAGGTTTCCAGTATTCCTATCCATCTGGTAATGAAATTACTTATTGTGAATCACATATGTTTCCTTTTGTTCCTCAAATATTTCTTGTTCATCTCTTTTGTTTCCAGTACTACCAACTTTTATAGTCTCGATATTGTTTAAACATGATTCTATTTTCCAGATTCCTCGTACTGTCGGTGTGCATCGCTGTTGCTGTTCTAAGACTTTTAATTTCATAGCAACACATTGTTTATATTGAATTCAACGTAATGTATGTTCAGAAATGATTGTGAAATTATTAAATAAATGTGTCATTTATTATCTTCTCCTTCTGTCCAATTGTCCTAAGAATCCAACAAGGTTACTTCTTATAGGAAACTACTTCGTGTAACATTTATGTACATAAATAATAATATTCAACTGAGTATTTATATATTAGTAGTAGGCTATACTTCGCTTGCTTCATTTTAGTACACAGAGTGTTCATAAAGTCCCTTCAACTCCATTTAATATTTTTCAACTGAAAATAAGTTAAAAATATTTGGAAAACGGTTGACCCTAAAGGCCATCCATGTACCTTCCCGCTAAGTTTAATTACAACAATCACTATTTTTGGAAATTTTGAACTGCCATAACTTTTGAATGAATCAACCGATTTTTATGCGATTTGCTGCAATCGATGCAGTTTTTTACGTCCATTAAAAGAATCAACAACAAAAATTTTTCAGATGAAAAGTTTCGGATAAATTGAGGAAAACACTTTTTTATTTTCTTTCGTTCACGATATCTCGCGAATGAATCAACCGATTTTTATGCGATTTCCGGCAATCGATGCAGTTTTTCGAGTCCATTGAAAAAATCGACAACAGAAATTTTTCTGATGAAAAATTTTGGAGAAATTGAGAAAAAAAACACTTTTTTTTATTTTCTTTCGTTTACGATATCTCACGAACGAATTAACCGATTTTGACCGGACTGGTAGCGATCGACGTCGCTTTTCAAGGTTAAAAGCTGATTAGATTTTGGAATTGATCGGTAAAGCCGTTTAAAAGTTATTCCAAAAAAAACCTGATTTGAAAAAATTTTATTTCTTAGTTTTTTCGAAATTTCTCAGAACCTATCGGTCTGAATTAGTTAAAATTTTCAGGAAATCTAAGTTTGATGGAACTCTTTAGATCGCCGTTTGGTAGGATCCAATCGGTTAAGCCGTTCAAAAGTTATAAGCGGGTCACATACTTACATACACACACACACACACACATACATGCAGATAGGGTGACATCCTCTCAGAGGGGTGGTCAGGGAAGATTCCTAGGACCTCAAAACGTCGAGATCTGATGAATACTCGATTTTCGAAAAACGGGGTAAAACCAATAACTTCCCGATTTTAGAAAATTTTCAATTTTCTTTTAGCGGGAAGTTAAAAACTTTGAATAATATATCCTGTTTTGCATAACAGGTCAAATTGTTTGACTTATCTGAACCTCTATGATTTTGGGGGCTTAGGGGGTTAACAATTTCAAATGTAAAGGTAAGTCATATAATACACCATTGTAAAGCTTATTAAAAGAGAAACAAAATGTGGCAAACTAGAGCTTAGTATCTTGCTTCGTTTCAAAGTAATGGACAATCAAAGTTCTGGAAAATTATATTTTTACCATAACATCAAAGCTGGTTATTAATTTGTTAATACAGTAGAACTTCGATTATCCGAGGTAATTGGGACCGGGCAGATCTTGGATAACGAAAAACTCAGATAATACGGTAGGCAGTGAGAAAACCATTGAGGTTTGTGTTCCCGCGTAATTTACGTCGTTCTAGGACTAGGATGATTTGGAGCCATACTTACTTCAAAAAATCTGTTTTATCTGTTAAATAAACAAAGACGGTTTCATAATGTACTCAAATGAAAGAAATTGGATACTGTAATATAGACAACAATTTAAAGTGACAATTACTTTTATTTATGAAGAGTACAAATTAAAATTCTTAAATTGCAAACATTTTATTTAAAATAATCACTAGCTGGCCCGATCCGACTTTGCACGGATAGACAAATCAAAGTTAAATGTATATTAACAAAAATAATTATATATTGCTATGTATTTCTCATGGGGATTTTTAGTAACTTTGACCCTTCCCAAACCCCCCTAAATTTTAGAATTTTTTGAAAACCTTTCTTAGTAAGCACCTATGGCCCTAGAAAGAGCTACATACCAAATTTCATTCCAATCTGGTCTGTGGTTTTTGAGATTCGTGATGAGTGGTATTTGGATTATATATATATATAGATACATGTTATAAACTTACATACTTAAAAAAGTCTTTCATTGTCATAAGAAAAATCACAAAAAAAGAACAAAATACAGTAGCAGGGGGAAAAACAACTTCTGGGAGTGTGTAACATTCCCAAGACTGCTTTGTTATTCATTATACCATACCTTATACCGGGAATACAACCCTTGACCCCCGACTCCCTTGGCTCCTGACTTTTTCTACTGTATGCGAAACTGATAAGCACTACTTTTCATGTACTGATAGGACAGCAATACCTCCCTCATTTTGTTCCTGATATTTGTTGTGACAGCACTCAGTTTGCCTTTTTACAAAATGAATCGCTCAAATGAAGACAAGGTTGAAATGATTTTTTTTACCTAAGTCCTCCAAAATCACAGAGGGCCAGATATGTCAAACAATTTATCCTGTTATGCAACATACAATATATACAAAGTTTTGTTAACAAAAATAATAAGGGGGTTAAAGGAACTTCATGAACACTGTATAAATACATGCTTAGATTAAATTATCAAATTTAATTTAGAGAGTGTAGTGAAAAATTATTTTTATTTTTGTTTATTTATTTTATTTTATTTTACTGTTACATTACATTTTATAATATATAGCTATAAAAACAGGTAACATTGTCAACAAAACAAAACATAGAAAATATAAAAACAGGTAATATTTAGAGTGACTTAAAGCTAATTTATACTAACCTAATTACAAATTTAAAACATCACATTATCATTTAAAAATTCATTAACATTATAGTAAGCTCTCTCTATCAAAAACTTTTTTATACATTTAAAAAAAAAAAACATTTTTAATTTCCTTAATGTGCCAGAGGAAGCTTATTGAAAATTTGTTTGCCCATATATTCACTTGTTCTTTCATTATATTCACTTGTTCTTTCATATATATTAAGGCGATGTTTAGGTAGTTGGAAGTTTATTTTGTTCCTAGTCCCATATTGATGAACATTTTGTTCATTCAACAAAACATCATGGTTGGCTTTAATAAATAATAGGCATTTCAAAATATACAAAGATGGAAGTGTCAATAGTCTCCTGTCCCTAAAAATTGTTTTGCATGAACTATTTTACTCAAACCATACATGCAACGGACATACTTTTTCTGAATTTTAAAAATTGAAATTAATCCTGTTGCACCTCCCCAAAGCAAAATTCTATATTGCATGACAGAGCAAAAACTGCCAAGGTAAATCGTTACTCTGGTTTTTAAATCAATTGTATTTCTCAATACCGACATTTGGAAGCATGAAGTATTAAACTTTTTTGAAAGTATCTTAAAAAAAGGCTTCCAGTTCAAATTTTTGTCAATATAAAGTCCCAAACATTTTCTCATATCTATGGAATTATGCTCTACACCTTCAAAACTGACCTTCATTTCTATTGGCTGTCTACTCTGCCAAGATTGAATTTTGATGATTCGAGTTTTTTTACTGTTTAACTTTAACCCATTTGCAGCAAACCAACTACAAAGTTCGTTCATAGTCCTTTCAGTCAAGTCAGCTAAGTCCTTCAAATTTGTTGCTTTAACAACTGTAGTTGTATCGTCAGCAAATTAAATAATACCAGCACTTATGTTTGACGCTAAATCATTTATATAAATTGAAAATAAAAATGGTCCCAAAATTTATCCTTGTGGAACGCCACATTTTATGTCTTTCCAGGGAGTTATGTATTTTTCCTAATATTTTTATACACCATAGTTCTTTGTTTTCGCCCAGACAAGTAAGATTTACCCATGCTATTGCATTATTTGAAAAGTTATAATATTTTAATTTGTCTATTAAAATATTGTGTACAACGCTATCGAAGGCCTTTGATAGGTCGCAAAAAATACCAACAATACTCCCCGAATCCTCCATACCTTCAACAATCTCTTTTACTAAGCAGCTGAAATTGTGCTACAACCCGGTCTAAAACCAAACTGTTCTCTAATAAGGATATCAAAATGTATAAAGAAGAACATAATTTGATTATACATAACTCTTTCAAAAATCTTTGAAACTGATGGCAAAAATGACACAGGTCGATAATTAGCTGGATTCCTCTTGTCCCCACTTTTAAATAATGGTTCAACTTCTGCATATTTAAGTTGATATGGGAAGACACCATATTTCAATGATTGGTTTAATATGAGACATAATGGATAACTTATATAATCAACCGATCTCTTTATTAAATCTACTGGAATTTCATCCCACCCAACAGATTTTTTAGATTTAGTATTATTTTCTCAATGCCATCTATTGTCACTTTTTCAGGTTAAAAAATGGCCGATTTATTTTTTCTTGATCTAAACAAAAACTGCTGTGCATCTTTAGCAGAAGCTCTAACATTAATTTCGTTTGCTACATTAATAAACTTATGATTCAAATAACCAGCAATCACCTGGCCGTTTTCAACAAGACCGTGTCCAAATCCGATACATTCGTTTCTTTAGCCTTACCACCAAGCTCAGACTTTACAAGAGACCAAACTGTTCTATTTTTATTTTCTGATTTGTGTATTATGTCACAAGTTCTTTTCTTTGCTAAGCTAACAAGTTTCTTAAACATTTGTTTATACGTTTTATAATATTGGAGTAAACTTGGATCATTTGAACATTTATTTTATCATACACTGTAGTTCTCTTTTCCTCTTACTAAACACTCTTAGTCTCTCAGTGATCCAATTTTTTAAAATTAAATATTTATAGCCTCTAGAGGCAGAGCGACTTTTGAGGGGAAAGTTTTGTTCAAAATTCCGTTTAAACACGTTCAAAAAAGAATTACAATTTATTTGGACTGAAAAATGTTCATCAATATTCCAATCAACACCTTCAAGAGAAATCCAGAAACGCAACACACCCTCCCTGAAATAACATCTCTTATATGCCCTAAATTGCACTACATTGTTTTTAGAATTGTTTTTTAATACTAAGGGTGTGAACAAAGCTCTATGATAAGACAGACCCAATACAAAAATATATCTTTGTTTCTGTTCAACGTACATATTAGTAATAATGTTATCAATGCAGGTTGAAGAATGTGATGTTATTCTAGTGGGCAATCTAAAATTTTCTATAAAACCATTATTGTGGTACTAAATTTAGAAAAATGTCCTTATGTTTCGAATGCAGACAGTTTTCCATTAAATCAATATTCAAATCACCTATAATATATATATTTTTAGTCTTAATATCCTTTTGTAATAAATTAAGTAAACTTTCAAATTTTGCAAAAAAGTATTGATATTTTTGTAATCAGGATTTCGATACAAAGAAATTACAATTACATTTAAATTAGAAATCTCTATAAAAGATCCTTCAAAAACCATCTCTCCAAAAACATGTAAATCTTCCCTCGGGAAAAAAATTAAATTAGACCTTAATAAAATACATGATCTTCCACCTCTAGACTTTTCTCTACTATATGAAGATGCAACACAGAACCTGGAATTCTATTTAGAATGCCTAGATCTAATCTTCCTTCAACCAGTGCTCATTCAAGCACAATATTGTGATATTTGATTTTTCTACAATTATTTCAATATCATTAATTTTGTCCATCAACCCTCCCTGAATATTGTAGTGCATCAACCAACCAAAATTACCTTATATTTTTTATCCCAGATATGTCAACATTAATAAACTTTAATGACCCATTTCTCCTACATTTCTAAAAAATTAGAGTCTTTCATTTGGTACCATTGTCCAACTATCATGTCCTCTTTTGATACTTTCACTTGCCTTTGTATGAAGCAACAAATTTCATGTCCCACAAAACACTTTCCTGTGTAGTTCATATGCAGCACATGACGTGTAAAATGACTTCTTTGAAGATCCGGGTCCAGGCAGGCAGCACCAGTCCTGGAAAAGCTTGAACAATCTTCTTTAGTCTGTTATTGATCTTTATGATTTCCTTATTCACACACAAATCCTTCATAAGGTCATATCTGTGACGTATACTCATAAGTCATAACTATTACATTTGTATTTTTTGCTAATTTCTGCAATGCATCGTTCATATGACGTGTACTCTCTTTGCCTTCATTTGCTATAAACATCATTTGCTCTAGTCCATATAACTTTAAAATCTTTATTGGTCAATTGCACATCTGATGTTTGACTCTCAACCACTTGTCTGGTTTTCGCCCCGAGCTTAATTACTCCCTCAACTTTAAAATTTCTGCTAATGATTTCCTTCCATATCATAGCACATCTGTCTCCAGCAACAAAAACATTATTTCTTCCATCCTTCGGCTCAATAATAACCAAATTATCTCCAAACTGATTGCATTTTCTCTTCTCAACATTAAGATCTCGAGATATTTCTCTATTTAAAACAACTGGAATTTTACTCCCCACAACTTCCTATTGAATATCACTTAATGTCTCTGAATCCGCAAACACCTCTACATTTGTACTACCCTTATCAGCACTAATTCCACTTTCAGTAACAAGCTGTGTTACAGAATCGATATTATTTTGTAGAACTTGAACAATTTAAACATTTTTTAGTGGATTCATTTTGTCTTCTATTCCTCTGATTTCATCGTCCCTAACTTTCTTTACTAGTTTTACGATCCCCAAATTACTACAACGTTTACATGTCTAATTCTTTACATCCTTGTCTGTTCCAGAACATGAATAATGATATTTAACTTTACATGAAGAACACAAAATCCCCCAATCACTTTTTTCTTGCAGTAACACACTACCGTACCTCGTATATAGTTTTATTTCTCTTTATGGGACTTAATTTTTCATTTCTCACATAATGGTCCATTCTTTTCTTTAAATTATTCAATTCAGAAGTTATCCTTTTAATAATTTCATCATCTTCCATTTCTCTTTCAAGAGCCCTGTTTGCCTTCAAATAATGCCTCTCAACTTCTAACACTAATTTTTTCTTAAGCTGTTCTATTTCAAATAATTGGTCAGTACACTGTTTTTCTAAAATTTCCCTGTCCTTTTAGCAATCGTTAAGTTTATTTAAAATCTCTGTAATACAAGGCACAATATTTACAATGATTTCATCTCCAAAATTAATCGCAATATCATTTAATATTTTGTGACAATCAGTTGCATAACACTCGACTCTGTAATCCAAAAGGTTTGTATTATGCACAGTGTTATTTATTGTTTCAAAAACAAATGACTTTGTTTCATCAATTTTACACTTATTTACTTGTCACTTATTTATTTGGCAACAAAGTAATATTGTCCACTAAGTAAACACAGTCTTATCTGCTTGTCAAAATAATTTGCAGGCCAACTTGTGACATTGCAGGCCAATTTTGAAATGACTTGTGGTTAAAATAAGAGCCTTATGATAAGTTCGTGGATTAAACACATGGGTGTTTAATGTTAATGCAATTTATTTTATGTGTTGCTATTCAATTTAAATTATTTTATTTCATTACTTTGACTTAAGTAATCAAATTGCAAATGGTTTTTATTATCATGTAAGAACAGTATTAAATAATTTTAACTTCATAAACTTGCAGAAATAAATTGAAGTTATGGCAATTTATTTTTATTTTAGCTACCCCATTTTAATATCTTTGATTGTAGTAAACAATTCTGGTACGAACATGTGTAAATTGAGAAATTAGTGGTTAGTTTCTGAGCATAGAGAACAAGTAAGTGTATGAATAATTATTTAATTTTAAGGGTAGTTATCCCATTTCAACCCGTTGACTTAAGTAATCGAATTGCAAATGGTTTTTTATATCGCTTAAGAATAATATTACACAATTCTTGTATTAACTTAGTTCAATTTGTATTAGACTGTAGTAATTGCCTTAATATGGCCAAACTGTAAATGTTTTAGTGAAATCGGTCGAACAGTTTTTGAGTCTATAGAGGACAAAAATCAAACATTTATTTATTTAGAGAGAGATTGTATTACTCTTCAAACAAGGAACAAAATATCTAAATTTGTGTAAAAATAAAGTTAAAAAATAGACTGAAAGATTGTATTACTTTATAGATTTTCACCTTTGTATGATCCCTTCCTGTGTGTTTATCCTTGCACTTTGGTAATCTACAACAGAAATTTACAAAATGCATTTGAATTAATTTAACAAGAGGGATGGCAGGCCGGTAAGCATATCAATGCTCTTCAGCCAATCATAGAAAAGTAGGTCGAAGGCTCAGCCAATCAAATGCGAGTTCAGTTATGAGTAATGGCGAAAACCCAGAGTTCAGTGATGACTCATTGGAAAAGCCCATGATTGCGAAACATATTAAAACCCGACTTTACACTCTATTAGGTGTCTTACGGTCATACACTTTGAATTCTGCGTCGATTCAGGTATATAACAAAAATTTCTAATTTTGAGGGTTTTTTTGCCACTTTGAACCTCTTCCGAAATAATGAGGCCTACCATACCCTTACATCCCGATTCTATTTTTCGAAGCTCTATTTGAATCCGATCTCAAAGTGACGGATGCAAGGAAATACCACTCCACATCAAGTCAATTGATATGCTTACCGGGGAATTAAGTGAACTTAGTAGTATGAAAACCATAATAGCCCAGTCGGTATAGGTTACAACTACCAGTAATTTGCAATACGGCTGAATTTTTTTTTATAAGTACATTAAAGTATGTAGATTAACATAAAAAAAGTTTACCAGTCTATCGATTTCCCAAAGTCGAAAAAAATCGATTATCATTTTTTTTTCGATTATCCTTAATATTTCGAGCTGGGATGAAGATAGAGGAAAATAAAAAATACCACCGTGTAGGGGAGGTATTTTTCAACAAAAAAGGTCATATGTATTTATTTCGTCCGAGCAATGGTTTGTCTGGAAAAAATTCGATAATGCAGGTATGTATTTTGCAGCAGGGGAAATCACTAAAAGGGGACATCTTATTCATATATGAAGCTTTGGCTCATTCTAAATTGGCCGAATTTTAATATATCGAATTGAAACTTGACATAGGAGTTAAAATATATATTTTAAACATTTATGCTGAGTCTCAGCTTGTTACTTGAAAATGACCCGATCTAGGAGTCGATTTCGATTATCGATTTTAGGAGTACCGGACCCACAAACTAATTTCAATCTATTCCAGTTTCGTCAATTTTTGCAACACCAAATTTGTTTTACAAGTTGAGTACACCAGTATAAATATTCTTAGTAAGTATGAACGATTTTTTTCTTGTTATTTTTAAAAACGAGACGCTTGAAAATAGTCTTCTGTTTTACCTATCTCGTTTTAACTATATCACTTTTGGATTCAACGACTCCATTTTCGACATTTTTGAACATATCGATTTAAAAATTGGTACAGAAGTTAAAAACACAATTGTTTTTTGCTATACTTATTTTAGAAACTATATTTAAAAAATTGACTAATCTGCAGCCGATTAACTCAAGCGTTTTGATGAAAAATCTAAAAAGGTCTAAAATTATACCTTTTTAAGTTACTTGTACTTTGAAAAGTAAATAATAAAAAAGGTTTATACTCCTTGGTCTTGTTTGAATCTATATATTTAACTTGTAAAAAAGCTTTCAGGTTGATATTTTGAAAATTTTCTAAACTGGAGCTGTTTAAAATGAGTTGGTGGGTCCGTACTCCTAAAATCGAGAAACCCATTAATAAGTCAAGTGGCTTTAGATCGGGTAATTTTCAAGATAACAAGCTGAGACTCAGCATAAATGTTTAAAATATATATTTTAACTCCTATGTCAAGTTTCAATTCGATATATTAAAATTCGGCCAATTTAGAATAAGCCAACGCTTCTTATATGAATAAGATGTCCCCTTTTAGTGATTTCCCCTGCTGCAAAATACATACCTTCATTATCGAATTTTTTCCAGACAAACCATTGCTCGGACGAAATAAATACATATGACCTTTTTTGTTGAAAAATACCTCCCCTACACGATGGTATTTTTTATTTTCCTCTATCTCCATCCCAGCTCGAAATATTAAGGATAATCGAAAAAAAATTATAATCGATTTTTTTTCGACTTTGGGAAATCGATAGACTGGAAAACTTTTTTTTATGTTAATCTACATACTTTAATGTACTTATAAAAAAAATTCAGCCGTATTGCAAATTACTGGTAGTTGTAACCTATACCGACTGGGCTATAAGTAGGGATTTTAACTCTGCATATGCTATATTGAGTACTTTACAAGAATTTCAACATGTTCATCACGTTATTAAAAAAAATTCCCCACCATTTTCTTTTCCCTACTATTTCCCGCAAACTTTAAAATTTCCCCATTTTGGGGGGGAAAACCCCAGTCTGGCAACACTGGTCTGGCAGTCTGGCACAGTGTATGGCATGGTGAGTCAGTGTTGCCTCAATAAATTTCCCAGAACATCATTTAAATATTTTGATTTGCCCAACATTTTTGGATTGAAAATTATAACTTGCTTGTTATTTGTGAATGTTGGTAATTAACAACAGAAACTTTCAAAAACCAAACCCAAAATTGGAGATTTTTAGTTTTTTTTGCATGCAATTTAATCCCAATATTAAAAACCCAAATTTCCCAACTTTTGAATTTTAAAATTATTGGGTGTGGGGGGGTTGACGCTCCTCCATAGCGACGTTCCTGTATGTGGCCAGTGCGTGCCCTGGCTGTTAAGGGCGCCATATTTCTTGGTGCAGCACGGGCTGAATTCTGTATAGACAGTCACCTTACTCAACCTTTCCACCCATCCCTTCCTGAAGTATCTATAACATATACCCATGCAGTGCGCCAGGATTGATCTGACTGCAGTGGGCTCATCAGAGCTGACTCTTTAGCTATCTTATCACTGTAAGCTACTCAGACTTATAAAGACACAATTTGAGGGAAAAAAAATCACCCGATTCCCTTTACTCGTTTGAAAATGGAGGCAATTTAAACTTTATAAACAACTAGGGGTGAACCCCCCCCCCTCCAATACATATATGTTATGTTTTCTTTACAATAAAGGTTAGGATTAGGCCTAATAATACTCTCAAAGCTATAATGTTAAGTGTCCAAATGAAATTATTTCGTATATTTTATACCATTAGTCATAATAAAGGTTAAACAAATCAGCAATACTCAGGTTTACACTTAAACAAAACTCTACCTAAATGTTATAAATAGAAATAATTTTTTCAAATTTTGAAATCACCTGTTAATGGAAATATTTTAGCAAACAGCTGATTGCTGTACCAACACTAAACATATTTTAATAATTATTCATTACTAGTGGACCCAGCAATGCTTCGCCATTGCTTGATTTAATTTAAAGGGTATTTATTCCATTTCATTACATTGACTTAAAGTGATCGAATTGCAAAATGGTCTTTATGCGATGAAAGAATATACTACACAAATTTAGATTTATAGTTTGTAAACCTTTTTAGATAATACAGTAAACCTTTTGCTTGCTTTTACCTAATCTAAAAAAACTGATAATTGTGAAGAATTGTAAAAAACCTGATTGTAAATTAGCCCAATTGGTTGCAAATAAACGTGTTTTGGTTCATTGTAGGCCTAACCTAAAATTATGTTCAGTTTTTGATCCAAATCAGCTGTTTTATATATAATATGTAACAACCAATGTTTGAATTGAATTAAAATATAGTAAGCATTTTTAGTTTATTTTTGTTTTTGTTTGCTTTAAGTTGGCCAATCTAACCTAAAAAAGCTGTTGGTTTTGAAGAATCATAAACTGATTATAAATGAGTAAAGTTGTTACGGTAATGAATGTAAACAAACATGTGTTGCTAAGCTTTTTATACGAACAGCTGTTTTTGTGCGCTATGGTCTTGAGTCCATACAAAAGAGGTTGTTTAGTTTTTTCCAAATTTGAAACTTTTCAAATTTTTCTTTATATAAAAACCTAGTTCGGACTATTACGAACATTTTAAAACAAAAAATAACCAAATTGGTCCAGCCGTTCTCAAGTGATGCGCTTACAAAGGAACAGCAATTCATTTTTATTATATAGATGGCGCTCCCTTTTCCATACAATATTTAGTATAGTATATGTTGTTTTTACGCTCAACAGATGTTGCTCTTTACAAAAACTAACCTAAAAGTTAAAAATACAAATAATTATTTCTAAGTTTGAAATCAGGTGTTAATGGAAGTATTATAGAGCAAATAAACAGATTTAATGGAGTCACATTTTTGTTAAATATCTACTTATATACAGCTAGACGGTAACACTGATTCACTGACATTAATTATTAGGCACTTCCCGTAATCGTACCCCCCTCAACCTTATACTTGAATTAAAGCTATCGATGAGAAACTTTTGGGAAAATTGCCAGAATTTAATATTTTTTAATTTTGGAATCACCTTTTGGGCGGGAAAGATTTTTTCAATTTCTTCATTTTCCCACTTTGAGCGCATTTAGTAAGAAGGCGGTAAGAGATAGCAAAAAATGTTAAATACAAAAGTTGTAGAAAATTAAATTTAAAAACAAATATTTTCCTTCAGATTCAAGATTTAATCATCCATTTAGCCACTATTCATCCGAGAAGGGAGGCTCCACCAAACGTCCTTAAAGCTAGACGTTTTCACTGGTTCACTGACATTAATTATTAGGCATTTCCCGTAATCGGAACCCCCTCAACCTTATACTTAAATTAAAGCTCTCGACGAGAAACTTTTGGAAAAACTGCCAGAAATTAAATGTTTTTTTATTTTGGAAGCACCTTTTGGGCGGGAAAGATTTTTTCGAT
>JAGFPH010005609.1:9540-34795 GCA_018207615.1 Philaenus spumarius
ATAGTTTTTGCTCCTTGTTTTGTGGTTTGGGTTTTTATTTAAATCAGTGTGATTTTGTCGCCACAGTGCTCTTTTATTTGTTTAATTATTATAAGCCTTAAAATTTTGTGCAATCGGTAATTACTTGTGAATGGGTTAACAGAAAAAAATATTTGTCTGTTATATTACGGTTGTTATACATGTAGATTATTTTGAATTAGTTCTTTATATCTAAGTTACTTCCTCAATAAACAAAAGTAAAACAAACAACTTTGTTTTTTCTTAAATGAAAGTCTTTTGTTTCAGTTTTACATTTTATATCAAGAGTTCACATTTACAACTATTTTTCTTTTGCGAATAATCAGGACCAATAACTTATTCCAGTGAGATAAAAAAATACCGATTCCAATTTGCTTGGATTAAATGTATACATTTTCACTGTTCCATTTCCATTGGCCTTACTTCCTTGATTGCGGGGCTGTTACGATTGTTAGTTAATAGTTTTTTAGTGTGCTTACAATTATTTTACGTTTGTGCGTTACATTTTCCAATGCATTATCCGTCTCTTCCTGATTGAATTTAGAATTTTCGGACCAAATAAGATCTGAAATGTTTGGTTTATCAGTTCTGTTATGTATAATCACTAATAATTTTTATGATATTTTATTCTAAGGCTTATAGGGCTTTTATTTTGAAAATAATTTGTCTATTACCCTCACACTGAACAGTATAAATACAGTATTTTTAGCCTCCCCTGTGCCAGGCAAGGTTTAGTTTTGACGCGATTCTGGAAAACAGTTTTTTTATGTTTTAATCATTTGCGTTTTATAATGTCCAAATAAAAACGGTTTCATACACTTATCAGGTTAACAAGTAATTACAACAGAACTATAATCACCAAGTTAACAATTCGTGTTCCTACATGGCTCAGAAACTGCATCTTTTTATTTTTGACAACAGATTAGATTTAAAAAAAATACTTTTCTGGAATAATTTTTAAGGAACATAGTCGCAAAATCATTGTATACTTTCTTCTGTTATTGAACTTATTGAAATATAATCTTAAATTAAATTATTGTTTTTGGGATGTTTTCCTTCAATTTTGTAAAAAAGTGTTTTGTGTTTGCTTTTGTTGTCCTATCAATCAAATATTACATTTGAAATGTACTTTTAAAATCGTATGGATTTAATTTTCAAGCAATACAAAATTTGACTTGTTCACTGATCGTATATAGTTTTATCCAACTATTTATGAAACGTAAGCGCTACACTAAAACAAAATTAAAATCTTTCACGAATGTTTTGTTTTAGACATAAAAATCATTATTTCCGATGGTTGTATTTCCATATACAAACTATTCCTCAAGCCATATCGAAATTAAATAGCTGATTTTTTTTTACTTTTAATGAAGTAACTCAAGTATTTAAAGAGAGAAAAAATTGCTGAAAAACAACTACTCACTAGAACTATAGATTTGTTTTCTGCTTGGTGTTTTAATTTGCGCTATGCATTCCATAAAAATATTGCATTCCTTGAATGAATAGAGATCCCAAAATTGTCTGCTTTATAACTGTACTATTAAATTACTTAGAAACATATACAAATGCATCGGCTTGATTTTGGTTTCGGTTTTAGCCACCACAGGTGCCAGAAAACCAAGAAATTTCAATTACTTCTACAAATAACGTAGATATCCATTTTTTATATGGAACTAATTTCTGTCCTATTTGTTAACAAATTTTTAATATTTTTAAATAATCAGCAACTAACTAACTCAACACAAATGAAATTTGTTTTAATTTTTAAAACAATATGCAATAAACTTTAATATAGTTATAACCTGCAAACTGATGCATTGCCTGAGTCTATAAAAAGTTAGTTGTTTGCTGTTTACTTAACCATCGGATGACTAAATACCATTACTAGTCATCTAAATGGCATAACTAATGAATGGATTGATCATCAAAAACTCAGTAAGTAACATGAGTAAGTTTTTTTACCAAATAAGAAAAGACAAAATGTCATTAGTGATTTGTATAAGAATATATCTCATATTATGTTCTATTTTATGGAGATTGTGAACTAAGACAAATATAATTCAGTTGTTGCCCTATTGTATACAATCTGTATACTTAAAAGAGTATTTATTGCTTAAATGGAAATAATATATTTAATACTCAACAGAATGGAATACGATTGCCCGTTTTCCTAAAATATAAAGAGGTCTTTTAATGTTCGTTTTTTCTGCCACATACATAAACAGTTATATAACTAAATATCTTCCTATTCTTTATCAATTTTTAAAATAAAAGGAATAAGAGTGTTTATTTTTCGGACTACTTCACTGATTAAAAATATCTCAAATGTTTTAATTAATTATTTGGATAATTATGATGTTTTGTTGTTGCTTTATTGCAGTGTTTTTTGTTTCACTTATATATACTGAACTACGACAGACCTAAATATTTGATTCGTATTAATGGTTAACCAACTATTTTCTTTATATGATTTCAGGGTGTGTATTTAGTTGACTAAGTTCCACTTTGCTCAAAGATGCAATAGTATTTTAGGAATATATTATTCTTCGAAATGTGTCAATTATCTTAAAAGTTTACTTATTACCATATGAAGAATGGTAGTTCAGTCTTTGACGTTATACGATAGGGTTCGTGCCCAGAATTTGGAGTTAGTCTTTTAATTAAAAGTATTTTACTCAACGTATTTATTAGTCTACTGACATGAATCAAAGTCGTCAAACAACAACAAAAAAATCATAATAATATTAATTTAATAAAATAATAAAGAAAATACTAACTAACCTTAAATGTTCAGTAATGTTTTAGTTTGTATCCTAATTCTATTTTTAAAATATATATATACTTTTAAATATCAGCCAAAGTAATAACATAAATTATTTTTAAATCGATATAAATGTTTTGATTGTTTTAGTAATGTAATACATATTTGTAGGTCACAATTTGTAGAGGTCACTGACGGAAAAATAAAAGGTATTGTTCTTTATTATGTATTTGTAGTGTAGATACAATCCTAAATATATTACTTTTAGTCAACTTGTTTTAGTTAAATAATATAACTTTTTAAAAAAGGGGGACAAGAAACAAAAAGCTGAGCCATATATAGTAATGTAGGTAATATACTTCCCATATTTCGGCCTTTGTATATAGAGGCAGCGTATTATCATATTAATGAGTAAAGTTTGGTTGAATGTTTATTTTCAATTTAAAATTACTGACACTTAAGTCGGATAACAAATAATGCAAAGCAGAAAGGGTGAATGTATTAAGTTAATTATGTGAATGCAAGTATATATTTAACTAATATAACTGTGCCGTTATGTAATTATTAGTTTCTGATGTAATTGATGATTTTTGCTTATTTAGTGGTTAATTTAATATTTTCTAATAAACATCTTTGTACTTACTTAAATATTAAGCGACTGCAGAATAACGAGATGAACAAACATTATAACTACCAAAATAAGTCACATGACGGACCAATAACAGGTAGGCCTAATATTTAATTTAGTATTATTATTATTATATTATCATGTATATTATTAAACAAAACGTATCTTATAAGAACTGTATAAACAGTCCGAAGTTCACTGATAGAAAATGGGCAAAGCTTTTCGTCCACTGTTTCAACAAAGCTTATTCAATTAAATAAATATGAAAATCTGTACCTAATTATACAGATAAAAGGTAATTAGTTATGTAAATAAATAGTAGTAGTCTTCCCGGTTTCTTTGGTTTTAACTGTTTAGTTGTAGTTTTTTTTGTAATTGTTTAGATGTTGCAAGCATAGCCCAATATTCGTCTAGGCTTATGTTTCCTGTTAATTCATATTTGTTTCATTCCGCACTTGATAACGAAAGTAGGTTTTTTTTACTATCAAATATGTTATGAAAAACAAAGCATTGTTGTAAAATATGTGAACAATCAATAGTAGAAACTAATTTTCAAAACAGACCACACTATTTATTCAAGTTATACAATATATTTTGAGACTTGATGATACTGTTTTGCTAGTTAAGAAATTTGCGAGGCAGCTTTAATAAAATAAGTAAAACATTTAAACGCAAATAGTATACTTATACACGAGACAGTTACTTCTTTAAAAAAAATCTTCTGGCAAAAATTGTGTTTTACGTGGGGCAAACAATGGCAGCAAAATTGGGAAATGTATACATGATTGGTTATCTTAAGGGGGCGCTTCCCTGCCCGCCATATTGAATCTTATTCCCATAAGAGCAATGCTACAGATTAAGTAATTTTTTTCCCGTTAATTCGTGGAATAAATTTAAAAATTTGGTTTCATTTTGAAGTACTGTCAAATGCGGATGTTGATTGCCGAATACATTTTCAGAAACCGTTTTATTGTTTTCATAAATGTATGATATAAATAGTAAAAAATAGTAAACTTTATACATTTTTTACTCAGTTGCAAAAAGAGATATTGCACAAATCCTTAGCAATCAACACCCACAATCTATTTTACTTTAAGAAAAAAAATGCAGCTTTAGTTTTTTAACAAAAACAGCACAAAATGTGCTTAATAGTGAAGGTATGTTTTGGTTATTTAACATTGAAATTGGGACCCAATATCGTAGTTTTGAATGTGGAGAGCCGAGCCTTAAAGCTGTAAAATAATTCTTATACCATTTATACCTATAGTTTGTTTTTTAAGTCAAGTAACAGTTCACTTCAATAATACGTTTGTTTTAAATATCTCTTTTAGTCCATTTTAGCTGTTTCGTAAATGAGTAATAGGTGAAACATATTGTCAGAAAGGCTAAAAATATAATTATACAATTTTACAGTATATTATGTGTTGCGATTTCAATAACTCTAAAAGGAGCTTTCAATTAATATTATAATTAGGTTTACGTATTTACATGAGGTTACCAACTATGGAAGGAAATAAATTTGTGAATGGTATATTATATCATTTAATCATAGTCAACCACAGTGCCTTCTGCAGCACTTTTTTTGTTCAACATATTAAAACTGTAGATTTAAAATTGCCTTCTTAACTGAAAACATTAACGAGGACTATTATTCTTACTTTAATTTCCAGCATTTACTCGGTGACCTTTTGTCAGGAAATTACTTTCAACTTCCGTTACAGTGCCTTGAGGTTAATTTCCTTGAATGCATAATAAACTACCGCGATTTTGTCCCTTATCTACTGTGTACTTTTGGTTGAAATTGTCAAACTTAAACTTTATCTATTGTGGTAGAGTATGTCAAGATTTTAGCCAATATCTGTACTGGCTTATTCTGTTAGCTAATAAGTGTCATCCTAATTCCGCCTTACTTCGTTGCGATTCATCTAATAACGAATTAAACTTTACTGTATATATTGTTAGTCTATTTATTATTATTTTTTATAAAATGTTATGATATATTGAATTACATCTTCTACTAAAAATAATAAACACAATGTATTAAATTTAAGTATGCTTCAATTATTTCACTTAACATTTTTTTAATTACGCGAAGTAGGTAAGTATTATTAAATGAATATATATTCGATAAATGTAAAATATTAATACTCATATTAATACTCAGTTGACTCATATACGTAAGCGCTACACGATCTCCGCGCTCTATCTCACAAACGGTTAAACGTATAAAAAAATGTTTTGAACAATAGCTGTAAAAACTTGTATGTTCTAAAAAATTTATAATGCATGCAAATAGCATTGAAACCATAGGAAGCGAGATAATTGCTAAAACCTGATTTTTGTGACCTGTGACCTTTAATATATTTCAAGACGAGGGCAGGAGATTTATGAGACAACTTGTACAATGCCAAAATAAAGGTTTTTACCAGTTTACAGCTTATTATCTCTCATTCCGAGGTGAAATCCCTATTATGACTGGACTACACGTCTAAAGATGGATATGATCAAGGCAACGTAGTTGAATTGACAAGCGAAGAAATTTTTCAACTAAGAAGAAGACAAGAAATCAACTAAGAATTTAAAAAAAAATTAATCAGCAGTACAAAAAATTCAACTCAAAAAGTATTTACAAATATTTCCTTCTAAATAGACCTGGGTTTTCAAAGGTATTTACAAAATACTTATAAGTATTCTTTCCAGGCCTAAGAAAATTAAAAATATAATTAAAAATCACAGGTCACACGTTTTATAAACAGCTGCCATTATGGTCTTTTAATTGTGATTTGTTATTAAAAAAACAATATAATTTACTATATTTAAATTGTGCGTAAAATTTTAAACCATAAAGTTCAATCGGTATAGAAAACATATACCTTGTCCTACCATTCCATTTAAAACGGAGGTTGTTTAAAATGTTTAATGTTATATATCTCAGAAACTATTACTAAAATAAAATCACAGAAGACAAAACAAATGTTTCAATTATGATATAATAAAAATAATATCTTTAGAAAAAGTTTTTCCCAAGTAAAAAGAAAAGTTGTACACAACTGTTTCAGAGGTAATCAGATTAAATGATTTTAAATGGCCGCCAGTTTAAATGGGGTGATTGGAAGAAATATATTTTTGTGCAAAATTTCAACTGTTTAAGTTAAACCATTTTTATGATAAAAATTTACAATCGTCATATCAAAATATCAGCTGTTTGAAACACTGCTGTATTCTTAACATTTTTATAATGGTATTGTGTATTGTCTGTGTGCCAGAAACAATATTTTAAAATATCAGTATAGAGCTCTGGAGCACCTCGTATATAATAGACAGATATGTATACTTTTACATTTTGTATCAAAGCAACTAATACAGTAACATAATGATGTAATTGGGTATACACGTCATTAACTTTAATCATTTACTATAACTTTAGGTTAGGCTTGGCTGAACCAAAATTAATAATTTCTTCCGAAACTTATTTTAAACTAGGTTTTGACATGACCTATGTTTAGTTACTGGTTTGTATCCGTAAATAATGTTTTTCTGGATATATTTAAACTTTGTATAGATTACACCCTCAGCTAAGGTTCTTTTTACAATATGTTGACACTATGACGATTATTCAGTCTAAAAACAAAATAGAAATAACATCGACGTGTCAATCTACTTAACCTGGTTGTACTAATGTCATCGCCATGACAGCTAACGTTCAGTTATCGTTAACACAAATTATGTCACTTCAATACTGTTGAATTATTTTTTGACATAAAAATACTCATTAGAACCCGTTTTATTAAGGTCGGTTAATCCTAATGTATGATAATAGAAAATATAAATTGTTGTAAAAGGTTTTTAATTTTACATCAATTCTATCTTGTTTTCTGTTTCAATTATTATAAACTATTTAAAAAAATTGAGATAAAATCATAATCTTAACTAAGTAACATAAGATAAGTCTTGTTAAATATAAAACAAACACAGATGTAGACTGAGGCAAAAACAAAAGAATAAAATCATATATACTTAGAATAGTTTGTTTTAAATTTTTACAAATGACGATTTATAAATAAAAAGATTGTAAATTGTGCGCTTAAGACTGCACGGGAGAAATGTAAACTTTTTAACACAACTTAGGAAATAAGGAAGTACAATGTCCATTTCAGAGGTATAAACAATTAATTCAACTATTTTAACACAGCTTACAAAATGAGGAAGCACAATGTAAATTTAAGAGATATTAAACAGTAAACTAAGTTAACACAACTTACGAAGTGAGGAAGCACAATATACATTTCAGTGGTATTACCAAGTACACTATTTTAACACAACTTACGAAATGAGGAAGCAAATGTCCATTTCAGAGGGCATATATATAGTAGTGCGTGACAGAATAAAGCGTCTCAGAAAATGCGTGATGATTAAATCCGATTTACTACCAAAAACAAGTAAGCTATATACTCTACTATATAATATATACGTGTGTACTATATATCTTGCCTTTGCATTCATTTCATTAGTAGTAGTTTATGAATTTATTACGCTACCAGCAGATATTGAATTTATTTAATAAACAATGTTAAATCCATTACTCGTTTACGATTTCTGTAAAGAACCTTCTAACCAAAAACCATCCTGTCAACGGCAGTAGACTTGAACGAGATTCACCATCTCCAGGACATCGCAGGGGTGAACCAGACGAGACCCACGTTACAAATGGTGTATTATAAGTGTGATACAAATAACTTTCCGAAAGAAATTACTAAACTAATTAATTATAAAACGATATTGTACAGTGCCAATAGAAAAATTAACAAAACAATTGAACTGTTACACAAATGTGCTATTATTGTACTGAAAGTTAACCGTATCATTCAGAGAGCTGGAACACTTGAAACAGCATTGAAATGAAAAAATGCAATTATTAAGTTTATGCAGGCATTGAAATAGATACTAGTCGAGGATCTGAAGGGGGTTGAGTATGCATGGAAAGCCTGACGCAATTTTATTTCTGATTATTGTTATAGGCACTATAGTGATCATGAAAAGCCATATTGTCGCTCCCCAGCGTGGTCGACATCACCGGGGGGAGGGGGGAATATGGTGAAGGCGCCGTTTATTAAAACACTTATAACTTGAGAACCGTTCAAGATAAAACATTGAAAAAAGCGACAATATACTCCATAAAATATGAGCTTTAAAAAAGGGTATTATGTTTATAGTCGTATTATAGGTGTTGGTTTATGAGCAAAGAACATTTTTTATTGGTAAATGAACAAAAATGGTGATTCAAATAAGCACAACCAATAGTTTTGTACTAAGAAAATCACTAAGTAGGTCAAATATAGACATTTAAGTTATTAAAAGTGCTTCAATAAATTTAATAAAGCATTTTGAATAGTTAATGCTACTGTAGAGGTGTTTTATACGTAGCACTAATGCATACAAGTGCTCCTCGCGCGCCACCGCCGACGAAAACCCCACATTTTATACCTTGTTCAAGTTTTTACTACTGTTTAGTATGAAGGACTGGTTTGTCAAAAAAAATCATTCAATCCTTTTTTAAAGAACAGTAAATTTACAACAATTTAAAATGAAAATCATCTTCCTGAGGATAATACTTTTCGAGTTGCAGCCATTCAAATTTTCAACATTTTAAAACATTTTTAGTTTTTAGGTAGCATTTGTGTTTTTTCACCATGAAACAAGGGGTTTTCAGCAGTGAGGAGGAAAGAGCAATGAATTAGACAAAGAACTTACCTCAATACCAGGCCCTTCAAAGAGGTGCCAGATATAATATTTAGGTATTTATTATGTTATAAAACATTTTTTATTTTGCTAAATATAAATTTTTTAATGTAATGTAATTTGATGTTATTGTATGTAACTGTACCCTAGTACTAACAACTTACATTTTTCAACTACTTTAGTTTTTTTACGTTCTATAATATTACTTATTTCTTGGAAGTGTACCCGAAATTCAAACGGCTCTATCTCAGAAGCTACTCATGGTAGAAATCCCATTTCGGTCACATATTAAAGTTATACTTTAAAGTTAGTCCCTATCAGTTTTGCTGAAAAATCTTTGTTTCACGTTGAAAAAACACAAATTAATGCTATCTAAAAACTAAAATTTTTTAAAACTTTTGAAAATTTGCTTGAAATTTGAATGGCTGAAACTCGAAAAGTATTATCCTCAGGAAAATGATTTTCATTTTAAATTGTGGTAAATTTACTGATCTTTAAAAAAGGATCGATTAATTTTTTTGTCAAACCAGTATTTCATATTAAAAATCAGAAAAAACTAGAACAAAGTAAAAAAATGTGGGCTTTTTCGTCGCCGGTGGCGCGCGTGGAGCACTTGAATATATTAGTACTACGTATAAAACATCTCTACAGTAACATTAACTGTTCAAAATGCTTTCTGAAATTTATTGAAACAATTTTAATAACTTAAATGTCTATATTTGACCTATTTAGTGATTTTCTTAGTACAAAACTATTGGTTTTGCTTATTTGAATCACCATTTTTGTTCATTTACCAATAAAAATGCTCTTTACTCATAAACCATCAACTATACGACTATTAAGGGAATACAATTTTTTAAAAGCTTATATTTTATGGAGTATATTTACGCTTTTTTCAATGTTCTATCTTAAACGGTTCTCTAGTTATAAGCGTTTTAATAAATGGCGAACCCACCAAATTCCCCCCTCCCCACGGCGATGGCATTCATGGCTTTCATGATCACTATAGTGTCTATAACAATAATCAGAAATAAAATTGCTTTAGGCATTCCATGCATACTCAACCCTCTTCAGATCCCGGTCTATACTACTGGGAAGAATAGTTATAAACTCTTAATACCAGACGAATTTTTGAAGATGATAATAAGGGAAATTGGACACTACTTACCTAAACACATACACTTACCATTTGAAGCAGAACAATCATATTTGCACTGTTTCTAAGATGTAGCGAGAATACAACTATACGCAAGGGGAAACATTTTAAATTTGGTCATACAAATACCTTTGAGGACACCAACTGACATTTTTAAACAGTATAAGGTTTGAACCTATCCAGTTTATAATGGAAACATTGAAAATTGGTTAAAATTTAATAAGTACTACCACTTATTAATAAGTACAGATAAGCAAAACTTGGTGGTAATGTTGGAATTTCACGTAGAAAAATGTAAAAAGGGGCCAATTGGTATTTGTGATTTAGATTCAAGCATTAGGTGCAATATAAATTCAAGTTGTACGGGGCAATAATTTCCAGGAATGGAAACTAATTCCTCATTAAAAAAGTATATACAGTAGTAAATTGAAATCACCAATATTTTTGAGAATTGGTAATGATTGGTTGCACAGTACGAACAGACATGCACTAGTTACATTGACATGTTAGAGTATCAAATTAAAAATTAATCTACGTTGCACATAAACGAAACGGGCATGCTGAAAAACACTGCAAATTGTGAAATAATTGGGAGCATTTTTAGACTGTTAGCACAACGAATAAAATTTGTAATATGATCTAACTCTATGAATGTTAAAAGGATTTAATTAAAATTAGTATTCTTAAATAGCAATCAAATATAACTCAACGGAATTGTTTAATATATGTATTTAACTAAATATATAATTGTGAAAAATACTATGTAAACTCATTAAAAAATAAAATAGATACATATTATTATAAATTATTGTACAATAATTATTTAATATAAATGTATGCTTTACTAAATAAATATATTAAAACAGCCAGATAATTGTAACTTGAGTATCGTTGGATTTTAAAATAACACTCAGTTGTAATTAAACGCTCTATATATGAATTTAATTTTGATGTCTAGTGATTAACCACAAATATTAACATTTTTAAATTGCTCAGTGAAATTATTAGAGGCTTATGTAAACACAAATCCCTTAAAGTATTCATTAAAGTTTTTTAAATAAAATTCTCAGTGAGTTTAATATGTAAAAGTATTTATTCTATTGATTAAAACTGATTTTTGACCTTTACTAAATTATAAAAAAGAAACATTTTGTAATATATATGATTGTTCAATATTTTATAACTAATAAACTATCAAGTCTTGGTTATAAATCCCCTTAAAGGAAGTTAGTTATATATGATGCAGACTTTGTGCAGCTGAGAACTGGAAAACCTACGAGTGTATCATAAAATGTTCAAGATGTAGTTTCCAGCACTGTGATAAGGTTGTGTTTAGAATCAAATCGTAAGATTGTGTCGAGTATACATTTTGTTGCTTAAATTATTTAAACAAATTTAAGTCCTCTATAAAGTACACCATATTATGAAAATGTATTAATGAACCAATTTATATTGTTGAATATGATAGTTTTAAATAAATATAGTAAATAATTTAAAGATAAATTCATATTATTTCTTTGATTAATAAATTGTATTACAGACTTTCAAAGAATCTACATTAGTTTTTGTGTCTAAATATTGTGTGGACAGTACGAGGTCTTAGAGTGTTGGGTTGGACTATATTTTATTTAAAGTATAATTCAGTTAATTTACAATTGAAATATACACGCCCGAATTATTAACAAAAATAAAAATAAGTTTGTTTTGCTTAGATATATGTTGATTGGCGTTTCATAATTATAATAATTTGTATAAAAAAAATTTGATTTTGTTATGTAAAATCCCAAATATGGTTATACAGAGTCCAAATATTTCTACTGCAAACATAATACACTGATTTGATAGGACAAAAAATATAGTCATATTTTGCTTAAGATATGTAATTTCGTATTAAATAGAAAACATGTATTTATATTTAAACATTTTAAAAAGGCAGATATTTCTAATACGTACGAAATAAATTATGTAATTTTGGTGAATATGTAAAATGTTTTACACGAAAATTTATAAACAAATTTGAGAAAATATTCTATCATCACCCAAAGGTATTAAATTGTTTCGTCATTAAATGATGGTTAAACTTAAACAAGATATTTATTTTAAATAAATTACAATTTTACAATTATTGTTGTATATTTGGTCCTATAAAATAATTTCCAGAAGTTTGCTTCAGCATTTTCTGGTCATCCTCTGTAATAAACCTAATATTAATTATACAACAACTAGTAAGCCTCAGGGAAAAATCACAGGCTGATTAATTAGATACACTTTAGAAATACACAATTTAAAAAACAAACTATTTTTAAACATCGTTAAGGCCTACTTATCTAGGCCTGCCTAAACATAACCCCAAACTATAATCTACATTGAGTTTGTTTAAATATTACAGATGGTAAAATCAGCTGTTAAACGAATAGGTAGGCCTCTTCTTTAAATTTGTATAAGCAAATATATTGATAATAAAAGGTTGTATTTATATATAGTTTATAACCTCAAAGCAAAATATTATAACGTATATTTTAGCAATAATTAGTTCTATAACTAATATTTAAAAAAAATCAACCTCACAAGAAGTTATAATGATTGAAGTTGTAAACATGACCCCAAACTATAATCTACACTTGGTTTACAGACGAAGGGTGAGATCAGCTGTTATATTATATGTTAATCACGTACGTACTTACTTACGCTCGTACACTCGATTTTATATTAGTTGATTATACTACGACAACATTTTACAAAAAAGAAACAAAAAAGTAAATTTAATACTGTAACCCTTGTTTAATATTGAAATCAATCCGCTAATAGATACATTCTGCTGCATTCAGCCATTATATCCTTTGCCGCATCACTGCACTGAGCTGCACTGCGGGTCTGATATTCCACAGGATTTGTTTCGGTTGTTTGAGTTTTGGAATTTTTAATTAACTAAACCTGTACTAACAACTCTATGTGACATTAAACACAAAAAGATAAAACAAATTATTTTAAATATAAGATGAACATGACAAATTAAAATTAGTATGTTTACTGGACTTGGAATTCTGGATTTTCTGTTGGATTAAATAAGTGGAGTTATTTGTGTAGGCCTAAATCGTGTTAGTAGATAAGTAAGTGCTATATGGTATAAATATAAGAATTTATGAAAAAAGGAAAACCTATTTTTTTAAATTTATTTGCAAGAAAAACATTTTATAAACTCGACTCTGTCAACAAAATAATATTTACTTGTTGAACACAACACCTTTTTCTTTTAGTCAAGTATTTCTTACTGATTATCGGAATATATGCTGTTAACATTAATTAAGTAAAATAACAGCTAATTATCTTTAACCGTGTGTGAGAAATTTAAAAATTCTGGTAATATCAAGGTTTCGTTTGTTTCCTTGTCTCGCAAAGCTGAGACTACTTGACGTTGTACTTGACAGAGCAAGTGTCAACTAGCGTGGTGAATGGTGAATTCGCTGTAGTGTCAAGTCGCATGAGATATGGCAATTTGCACTGAATGTCTGTTGAACGCTGTCAAATACAATGACACACGTTGTTTGGATATCAAAACTTGCATGTATGTTCGTAAGAGACAATGCTGTACCAAATATACAATGTATCAAATCAATAAAAGGTTATTGACGACCGCGTAGTTGACGTATGTAAGCACTTGGTGTAAAACATTTTTACTTTCACTCTGGAGAAAATAATGAGATGGCATAAAATGAAACCATGTGTTTCTAACTGCGTACTGCAAGATAAATGCTGTCAAAATGTAGACTAAATTATACATGTAGAGAAAATATTATTGAATAAAATTGCTAAATCTTACTGTTGATATAATGTTAAATTTCATTTGAAATAATATGTTTCGTTTGCTTCTACAGAGTGTCTTCATCTACAGTCTCATGTTTATGATACCGTTCACTTTGCAGGTAACATCATTTGTAGTGTTTTGCGTGTGGTCATCGATCACAACTAAGTTTGTTAGTCTTGCCCATGCTCATTAAATGCACATTAAGGTCACAATTTCCTATCAGTATACATCATTATCTTCACGTCTTTTCTATGTAGACGGAGTTGTAAGAATTTTTAATAACGTAAAACGTTCTTTGGGTGTTCTTTTCTATTAGTCATCTCTAAGAATGTAATTACTTTTTCAATTTGTGGCTGTGCACGCAAAAATATCGTTTAAATGTATTTTTTGTATAGATGTAAGAGTATCATGAGTAGACAAGATATATAAACCAACTCACATTAAATTCAATTATATTTTTTTACAGACAAACTGACAGACACAATAATATGGTTTAGTTTCCAGGTTTGTTCAAACCGCAGTTTGTATTTAAGAGCTGTTTTTAGTACTTTCTACAAATTAAGTTAACTTAAGAGAAAATTACATAAATGTCTTATTTTTTTGTTTGCTTTTACGCTTCCTAACTTTAGGTTCTTCTGACACGAAGCGGTACATACTCTCTAGCCGCATTTCGTTTTACACACAATCTGAATTTGGTGTGAATCAGTCGAAGTTTGTCCCTCATTGTATGGCTAGTAGCCCGCCTTGCTGACACCACTGGTCTCGAAGAACTAAGTTTAATGTTAGGTCGAAACATTTTAAGACAATAACATTACCTCTTATCAAGCAATCAATATTTATTCATCCTTTGTTCGACAAATATTGCATTTATACAAGGCAGGTCCCATCATTTTTACAAGTAGGAATTTCATATAATAAATCTTATAGTATTTGGTTTAGATTCGTCGGATTCTGTTGGTCTTCCTCAATTAAATAAAGACTCAAGATGCCAATTCTAAACACAGTTAACATTCGAGCTACACGTTTAATGTTGAGGGGTTTCTTAGTAATGTTCTCTGATCAACTAAAATGAAGAAACCGAGTTGTTTCTTTGTTTGTAAGTTTATTTAAAGAAATGTGGCATTTGTCAGGAAACCACCATTAGATAAAAATATTCCGGAATATCATACACCATTTCTACAGAACCTTAATGCGATATAATTGCACATCAATTTACATTTTCTAATTTGCCAAATGTGTATCTTGTAAGAGACCACCAATAGCTAAACATGCCTTGATGTAAGGTTATTGATAATCTTTAATGAAGTTTAATGAAATATGTATTTGTGATAAATGTAAAGGTTTGAAAAATTCAATTCAAGTCTACTTAGATTTTTATTAATTACTAGTAAGCTTCCTTGACAAAATCACATTCAGATTAAGTAGATACACATCAGAAAAATACAGCATTTAAAAAAATACTATTTAAAAACAACAGACTTTATCTAGGCATACCTAACTAAGCTGACGGGGATTTTTAACTCGTTAAATAAATGTTTACAATTATAAAAACTATAAAACTGCAGGCTTATTTCTAAAAAAAATTTTCTGTGTATGTTATTACATATTTAAAGTAAGACGAAAATATTATCTTTTAATTGATTTTCATTTTATATTGATATAACAAATAATTTAGAAGTTATTAATATTATAGTAAATAAATAAATAAAATAATCAAATGTATTATTATGTTTATATGTTATACCGTGATATACGAATGTTTCCGAAGTTAAACTAGTAGGAATCTCATCTTTAAATTTGTATAAACGAATACATTAATGATAAAAGGTTGTATTTGTATATGTTTATAACCTATAGCATACATTATTTTTATAACTCATAGGTCTACCCTTTATAAAAATGAACTAAAAAAAACTTATAATGATTAAAGTTGTAAACATAACCTTAAATTGTTTAAGTATTACAGATGATGGATGAAATCAGCTGTTATATTATATTTAACTGACGTACGTACGTATGTATGTACGTACGGAAGTACGGACTTAAATTTGGTTTTATAGGAGTTGATGACTGTAAATTAAAAGGCCAGTATAACCATATTTTATTTCTCCAGAAAATTTAACTACCTCGAAAATTCCTAACATTATACATCAAATATATATTTGTTTGTCTGTCGTTGTCATGATCGAGTATATCAAGAACTATTACCGTTTAAGAAATCTGATATAACTATAAAACATATTAGTTTGCTGGCTTAGCAATAATTATATTATAACTCTTATTATCTAGGAACAAGTTATCTTGGTGAAAACATTTGGACATTATGAAATTTATTATATCTTCATTCATTTGTGCTGCAGATGTAGAGTAGATACTGTGTTTAACTGTTTGAATTGTTACAGGTATTAAAAAGAACCACACGGACTTAACATTTAATTTTGAAGACAATGACAACTAACTAAATGCACATGCTTGTAACGAGTGCTCGAAAAAGATTTACTATCTTTGACAATAGTTTGCGACACACTGCTGTACAACAAAATGTAATCTTAATTCTAAGAAAATGTATTTAAAGCTCTATAGGAATTGTATACATACTCTAAGCGTGTGTATTTGATATGAATACGACAAGAAGAAAATTAAACCATTTCTGTTCTTAACTGACTTGACTTGGATTACCTTTTGTCTTGAGCATTTAACATTCGTATAACGTAAAGTAGCATTCGTTTTTGTAATGTACATAGTTTGTGTTACTATAAAACTAGGTCAAACCTGAAAGCATTTCCTAGTAACCGTACTAACGATTCACACAGGTTCTGAAATAGTAATGTCAATACTTTACAGATAATGGTTATGTGCTAAACATTTCTGTGTATATAACTTTTGCTTCATTTGTTTACAGTTTTTCTTTCTTTCCTGGCTTGCACTGGATACGCCAGTAATTATAAACTAAACAGTTGACACTTATTATTTTAGTTATCAGAACCACTTTAACATATCGTTAAAACATAAATCCATCTTTTGCGGTGTTTATACAATATTAGTTTTCATGTTAACATAGGTAGATGGGAAAAGGGAAATTTTACTTTGTCAAATTCGGTGTCATGGTTATTTATGAAAATAATATGTGCCATGTTACATTTAATTATTTGGTTTTGAGAAAGCTAAGTAGGTCGAAATTATAATTAAGTCGCTTAACTTTAAATGAATGTAGTTTTTACTTCTGTGTATTTATAATAGGTAGTGTTACTTCATTAAATAAATGTTAAACACAAATATTGATCAAATTAAGCACATACACCATGTAAACATATACATGCGTTAGTCTATTATATCCTTTGTAAAGATTTGTATATCTCTTAAGATTTGACCATGAACGACATGAAGCGTTTTTATATTATCAGTTTACTAATTTGTTTAATAACTGTTAACATATTTAATAATTATTGTCAACATATTTCATTTGTTACTGTAAATTTATTATAAGCACATAAACAAATTTATTTTGACGAAAATTGTATTATGTTTTCACATAATATTATCTCGTATATAATTTTGTTTTAACACGAGTATATTTATTATGTAACACTTATTTAACAACGTAGAGTAATTATTATTAAGTGAACAACACAACATCTCTAGTAACACAATTCCAGAAATTAAAAAAAAATTTAAATTCCAAATATATATAATAGCCAATAACCCCTACTTAAACATAAAACTGTAAAATAACCAAGTAACAGCGTCACTGATTCATCATCATCAGCGAAGATTTCCCAATATGGTCACTAAAAAATATGAAAAGGAGAGGGTTTTGAAAACAATAGTTAACACTAAGTTGGACTGTATGGTGTAACAGAAGGAAGTGGGAGGAAAGGATCAACAACTTTAAACCAAACCTTAAAAAATTTAAAATAAAAAATAAATGTTAAAGATAAAATAAGAATTGAATGTTGTGTGGCTAGTCAGCACAGAAGCTATTTTTCCCATCTATTTATTAAAAGATTTTTGAAATAATTTGAATATCATAAAATCTAAGTTTATGAAGGTTGCTATCTTTATACAAAAATAAATTTATTTAAATGAATAAATTTCAAAATAAATATGAATAAATTAATGTGAACTTCCCTTATACAATGTAACTTGGTATACAATTTACCGTTTTATTTCAGACCTCTCTGTATCCAATGTACATAAGATATTATGTTGCATTAAATGGAAATAACTACGAATTTGGAAAAAAGCGAGACTTAAGACTGTTATACTATATTGTTATTTGTATCTCAAGGGAGGAAAGTATCACTTTGTCGCCGAAAAAGGGAAATTAATGTTACCGCATGAGAGCAGTGAGGTACTTACTAACATACTTTTTGAAGTTATACTTCTTTGCGCCCGTTGTAATTGGGATGGGGTGTCGGTCGAGAATCCGCGTCACGCGTTAGGAGTAAAATCCGGAAAGTGCCTTTTTATACCTTTTCTCTACAAGAGATACAAGTGGTTAACCCACTCGACTTCCACGCTAGAATCCCTGGTTCGATCCCCAGTTGGGATTTTATTTTTTCAAAAATTATATTAAAGTATAGGAATATACGAATGGCCAAAGAAGTATAACTTCCACCGTCTGGTTCGACGCAGACCCAATTGTTTTCCCCTTAAGACATACAACATTCTTTCTCCAGCTACAATTTTAGCAGATAATTTGTATTTTTGGCTGGAGCCACACCGTTCGGTTTCTCGGGTGCGGATAATTGGGTTCCGAAAATCGGTATGACGACAGCACATGGTTTTAAATTGGCGCGTTCAAACAGTGCATTGTAAACGCACGTCCCGATTTCCAACGGATGGTGCTGCCACACTGCAGGATCCCGAGAAACGGGAAGAAGATACAAAACACGTGCATTTTCTAGTAAGCGTTCAGACGGTCCTGGTGCGTTGCATTGCGTCTTGTTGTGTTTTGTCAACACCAAAATGTCTGATATGGACAAATTAATTGAAAATGTACATTGAAACCCATCACTGTGGGACAAAAGTAGCCTATTGCTGGTTATTCAGATAGAAATGTGCGTGATAAATGTTGGATGGAAATTGGACAAGACATGCACCTTAATTGGAATGATCTACCTATAAAAAAAAGGGATACAAGAGGTATGAGTACCTTTCTTTCTATTATTTCTTTTAATTTTTGCCAACATTAAATTAGCCATGAAAGTTTTACCAATGCATCAAATGACACAATTTTAAATGAATTGTTTGTTGACATTCCTAGTGACGGTAATTGTGATGATGATTGTTAGAAAAAAATATAAATTGACTGAGATTATAAGTATATTGGTAATTGAAAATTATACTGAACATATCTTCAGTAAAAATCTATTTTCTCTAAAAACATATACTATCCGATTCATATAAAGTTTGATATATGTATAAACAATATATTTATAAATACAATATAAAACATTTGTAGGACTTAAATATTTAAACATTGATAACATTTAAATAAATTGGCCAGTAATTTTAATACTATCAACTAAGTTTCCATCTAAGTGCGAGATTGCGCATATTCAATTCTACAATGGCTTAGGTTAAGTATTGCAATGCATAGTGTTTTTGAATAATACAATCAATAATAATTTTCAAAAAATGCACTAAAAATTCATAATAAATTTGTAACTCTACTACTACCTGTCTATGTTAATTTTTTTGTGATGCCAAACCATTTCGGTGCGTGTTGCAAGCATATTTTAAAAAATACGCCAAATATAGTAATTATAATCCAATCGAAAAGTGTTCCGTAGCTTTTTTGTAGATAAAAGTTCAAAGAATTCATATGTATCAGTAAAACATTGATAAATTAAAATTTAATAATATTAAAGGCAGTGTTCTAAGGGCGGGAGTGCGTTTTGGCGGGACCGAGTGTCCGCAAAAACTTGATCCAAGTGGCCTCAGCCTTACTATTTAAGAAACTTTATTTAAACATGGATACTAAAATTTACAAAAAAACAGTTGAGGTTTCGCCAAGAATACACAGACACAGAAGTCAATTGATGCATTGTTATTTCAGCAACTGTTTTACCAAAAAAATATAATTTATTGATTGGAAAATAGCACATAAGAAGCATTGAATATATTTTAGTGGCATATTTTAGACTGAATGATTTTTATTTGGACACTGATCCGCCCCCGGTTGATAAGTGGTTCTTTCTACCCTACTAATAAACCAGAAAAGACCACTTAAAGTAGCAGCTGAAGAAAAAATATATTAACAACTTATAGGTCGTTGATATTAATTTACTTTGTTGTGTTTCTTTTCATTCATTTACATTTCGTCGTCGTTACAACACGAAGCTAATCACTTGGCATGTTAAATAATTTTAAGTTTATACTTATGATGCTTAGACATACATATGTCAAGACTTAACAATCACTTAAGAAATTTTTCATTGATATGCATGCAATCATCTGTTGCACTATTATTTTAAAGCAAGTGTATTATATTGAAATGAACTTCCAAGAATATTTCTTACTTAAAAAAAGTTATAAATAACTTATATTCATGATTAATTTGTTTGTTTGAGGGTTTGTTCATTATAACCATAAAACATATTTTTTGAATACACTTCTAAATATGTTTTTCTCTGTACGAAAATTAACTACAGGATGTCAAATATCTACAAATATTAAACTTTAACCATAAAAACTGTACAGTTGTATTGCCGGTCTAAAACAGATTTAATATAATTTTACCCCAAAAAAGATGTACAAACGTAGCAAGCAATCTTTGGGTCGTAATTCACTAAACTTGGAAGGAAATACCCAAGAATGCTCATTTGTTATTGAATGCTCATTGTTACAAGTTAGTTTCTTTAAATACTAATCTTGGTAACAATTGCTTTTGTTGGCAGGTTTTGATTTGATTTAGTAAACCTTTGTTTGACTGGGTTGTATATTTAAAATATTTTATACAAGTCAAATGACATATTAGGTATTCAAATCTATTAAAACTATCACGTATGTTTTGGTCGTTACACGTATACATACCAGTTTATAATTTAGTAAACACTTAGTTAACAAACGAATAACTTACAATGTTAAAGCAATATAATATACTTTACACTTTTTTAATCTGTCTCGGTTATCGCTCTGTGAAGGCAAAACTTGAAACACAGATCAAAATCAGATTGTCGATAAATACAAAATAATAATAAAAATAAATAGCAATAATAATAACGATGCAGTAAAATATTAAGTAACAAACAATAAACATAATTAACCGACAATGAATACAAATTCCAATACAAAATATAATGAGTATAATCAAGGCAAATGGATGGTAACATTTTCATAGAATATTTTCAAAACAACAATTAATTTAACTAAAAAAGATAGGAAAGAAAATTCTCCAAATTAACACAATATTTGAAAATATCGTTTAAAAAATATAATTATTTTAATTTTAAATTAGATTAAAAAACATGAAACTCATTGTCTTGTATCGAAGTCACCGATTATAATGAATACAATTTTATGTCCGTCTATGTGACTTTTATTATAAAGTACTTTACTTACTCAATCCATGACGCGTTTGGGAACTAGTTCCATCATCAGATATCCCCCTGCTGAGGTCGTCATAACATTAAAATAAATTATTAAAGGAAACATAACAGGAAGGGGAAACAGTAATATTAGTAGTCAATCGTGGTCGATGGTGTGCACACGAGGAAGTACATTTTTTGTGTTCTTGTGTTTTGTGTTAATGTGCGCGTGTATAAGTATGTGTAATGTTTCTTTTGATAATTTATTTTAATGATATGACGACCTCTGCAGGGTGATATCTGATGATGGAACTAGTTCCGAAACGCGTCATGGATTGAGTAAGTAAAGTACTTTATAATAAAAGTCATATAGACGGACATAATATTTTATTCGTAAAAAACATGAGTTGTAACATATTTATCGAAATAAATTTATAAACTACTTATAAGCAATATTCACTGTCACATTTATATAATTTAAATTAATAAATTATATTTATTACACACCAAGAGTAAATATATCAGTCCGTGTAAATACTATTAATGATATACAGTTTTAACGATTATACAAATTGAGCACGGTTATCAATAGTATAAGATACTGGTAACGAGTTCCACACCACAAGCCACTGCCTCTATGGGGAAATATATTTTATTATTCATAACAATTCTGTGCTTTGGAATTATTAGCATAGTAAACGCTTTTCTTGAAATTTGTGTAGACACATCTATAGCAAAAACATACTTATTGGTCAACTATAAGTATAAAGTCGGCACTCTAGTTTTAAGGTCAGCATGGAATGTATTTAAAATAAGAAAAGCTCTAAATTAATCAAAATTTAAAAGACGTAACATCAACTAACATCACGTTATAAATAAAAAAAAATGTATAAAATTATTTTGAATTGGAGTTTATTGGCCAATTCCAAGGTTAAGTCAGTGTCTACAGTACCACTGTTGATAAAGTAAAGTATAATAATTAATGTTTTGACTAACAATCATAAAAAAACCTTTATAATATACTGCATAACAAAGCAATATCTCTTCTTGAACCACCCTTAAGTCATTTTGGTTGATTATAAGACAAAAAAGTAATAACATAATATATCTATAACTGAACACAACTGATTGTAGATTGGTTTTTGAACGTATGACTTACATCGCTTCTTTCAATGTTTTTAGATCGAGTTACCCCATTCACTGATCATTTTTCATCAGAAGGCTTTTTTTAATTATTTTCTTTTCAATGTTAAGACTGACAAAGAAAACAATAAAACGTTTCCACCATTATCAATTGCTCGCAATACTATTAAAATAATAATATTTCAAAACAGAAATGTTTCCTGAATGTAAACGTCTAAACGTTTATAGCTAGCTGATAACGAATGTGTTTAACGAAAAATAAATGAATCCAAGGTATTTTTTACTATCAATGACAAATTGTACGACCTTTAATTGGCACCATAACTTGTATCTGCTTACATACGTTGTTAGGTCAATCAAACTATAAAGTATAACATTGAAGCAATGTTACTTATAATTAGTCAAACAGGGAAACAATTACATTGAAACGCCAACTAAACACATACCCAATGTAAAAACAGACTATAAGAACAATATTAAGAAAACTATTATTTAAAATATTTAATATTTACGTAAAATGAGTAAAATCTGGGATATTGTAACCCCCTTTAAACGATAAATATTATTCACGTTCTTGTTAATGCCAATAATTTTTTTAATTATAATATATTATATTAAACTAATTATAAAATAGTTAGTTTTTACCTATCAGCACAAAGTAAAAAAAGAAATAAAAAATAATATAAAAAAATAGTGATCCTAATTGATAGTTTAACTTAATAAATATTTTTAAAATTAAACTTTTTATATCGTTAACGATTTATTTGTAATACATTTTTTTATCAATATAAGTCAAACAATTAAGTCCCTTTTACAGTAGTTTTAGTATTGCTACAAGATTTTGCTTGCATTAGTAGCTCCCTAATCGGATTCACAAATTAAGTTCAGCTGGACGCTGTAGCGATTTTGAGACCTTCTGGGAATTGAACCTGCACACAAAGCGAGCACCGGAAGCAACTAGAAACAGTACTTTGATACACAACTTAAATTAATTCCTTTGTCGGTCAGGCCTACTATCCCATAGGAACTATTGCTATTACCCTAATTCATAATTCCTCATATTAACACAATTATTAAAAGTAGTTAACATTCAAATTTACTACAATTCATTCTTTAAATACATTTATATATATAACATAATACAAAGTAATTTAAATATTGATTAATCTATTAGATAGTAAATGTAAACTGAATATAATTACGTTTGATTGTATTAATAATTGCCAAGTATGTAGCAAAGTGCATTTAAAATAAATTTGTTAATATGTTAATATGTTATATAAACTGTTATTCACAAACGTTTAATTAACGGAACACACAATGCATTTTCCTAGGCAAGTAACAGTTATATAACATCATTTATATAATAGAAGTTTAATAAGATTCCTTTTGTATTCTTCCTATTTACATCTATCTCTGAATAAATATTGTATTCTTTATATTACATTATAAAAGTTCGTGTAAGTGATATAAGCAGCACTGAGATATTTTATTTGTGTAAGACATAAACTAAACAAGTAATTCTGTATTTCAAAACGTTACTTCTAAATTGTATACCGTAACAGTGATGTGTGAATAGGAAACAATATTGTTATTATTTGCCAGAACTTGGGTCTTTTATTGAATGTAAATATTTACTGGTATACACCTCTAACTAAAAAAAATTATGTTCTGAAATATATCCAAAATTAATTATCATTTGCTTATTAACTAAAACATAACTGAAACCCCCTAAATACAAACAAAATATTTTTTTGTAAAACGTATAACCTATTATGTGCAGTGGTATTTTACTACGATACTATATATTAATTGCATTATGTAAAATGTGTATGATTGACTGCTTTCTGTATAAATAAGGTGTGTATGTAAATATTTTGTACACATTTAAAAGAATTAAACCAGTAGAGTGTTACTTAATATTTAGGTAATATTTTTAGTTTAATATAAATAGTGTTAGAATAATATCAGTTAAATAAAATATACAACTTGTTTGTAATTTTTAAACATTTTTTTAATCAGTGTTTTAAATAAGTTTCGATTTTAGCGATATTTTTTTAAAACTTGCTTATTTTGAATACAAGAAATGTTAAACTAAAAATTCTAGAGATAGAGCAAAACAGTTTAACATGCATGATTCATTTTTTTTTTAAGAAAGAAAAATCTTTATTTTTCACAGAGATAAAGTACATTATAATACATGGCATATAATACAGTATCTATCAACATTTTAATTACACAATTAAATTAAACTTACAAACTAAAAATAAAAATAAATTATACAATAATCTCTATAAAAGATTTTTAAACCCCTGTAGGCTCAGAATGAAAATACGTATTGTTCATACGAAATAAGGTGTTACATTCAAAATCCAAGTTTAAGTTCGTCCATTTTGTATAGTAATAATATTTTTTTCAGTTTCTTGTAAACTCAAAATTTGACATTTCTTGAATTTATTTTTACCCTACACAT